>JBCFXI010002468.1:0-22421 GCA_038496175.1 Ampulex compressa | reverse complement strand
TCCGGTAATTAAGAATAGGATCGGGCAACTTAGTACCGTTCACCCTTGGCAAAACAAGACAATAAAACATGGGATTCCCGGCTCGGTCTTCCATGCCTTTGTTGCGCGGGTGCATCTTTACGAGCTTCTTTACGTCGTACTTCTTAGCTATTCGCACCCGATTTTTCTGACTATCTTTACCCGACTCTGTTCATGGACTCCCCTGTTCGACTCGCAGTGCATACAGCGGACACATACACGCACACACTCATACATTCGAGGCCACAGGGCACTCAATTTGCTATTCCCTTTGTGTATAGAATGGTGCGACGGTCGGCGCGACAGTCCGTCTCCAAGACTGCACTGTTCCAACGCATTATCCCTTCCAAACGTAAAATTCTGGTGCACCACATGTATCTTACTTTGTACCCCTATGAGATTTTTAAATCGTACTGGTACGACTTCAGAAAAAAATAAAACTGCTGTAAAATATTTTAGCTCCTATTCTAATAATAAACCACAGCACAGTTCCGCGGATGCTGTATTTCGTTAGAAAATGACGCCAAGGCAGAATAAAGAAAACATAAAAAATCAGGTAAATAAACAAATGCAATAATTAATAAAAAAGAATTGGTATTAAAAATTATAAACAAGAAAAATTAAAAAGCGATTAGATTTCTTTTATTTGTGGAAAAGATCGGGAGGAAAACATGATTAAATGCTTGAAATGCAAATCATGGGCGCACAATGCCCCTGGAGTTGAGAAAAGAGCAAAAAAAATGGTATGTAATGTTTGTACTAGCTGAATACATATGTGTCATGTAAATAAATTCGCAAAAAAAAAAAGTTTTAATTATTATTGTTACTTAATTGAATTCTTTCGTCGTACCGATGTAAGTTTTTAAAGATTCATACATATTAAAGATATTAACATATGTTGAAGATCACATTTAATTTCTATGTTTTATACGGTTTTCAAAATGCAAAGTTTATATGGTTTTTTTTCTTAAAGAGTACGACTTGAGCAACCTCACCCCAATTGTTGAGCAAACTATACATCACAATGTAAGCCGCGATAGGAAACGTAACGCAACTAACGTACGCCCATTGCATTTTGCATCTAGTGGCTTATATCGAAAGCGACATGTTTTTGGTAGAGCTCCGTTTTTGCCTTCTTCAATGCCGGTGACGGCATATCATCTTTATGCCAAAGAGTGTCAGAAAACATTTAAAATCCGCATACAACACCATCGGGACAGGTTCCTTGTTCTTTGCATTTTTAAATGTTATTCACAGCTCATCCTTTTTGCAAGTCCGGTAGGATTATGCTCGTATTATTTATGTCAACGCACCATATCTCCTGCCTCTGCAGATTTTCTGCCGACCAAAAATAATTTACGAGTCTGTATGTTTTTTGAGAGAAAGAAAGCATTATTCGTCAGTTAATTGCATTAGGGAAGAAAAAAACAAAAACTATTAGGGAAAGCAAAACAAAAAACAATACCTGTGTCAAAAATGTTTTTCAAGATTATTACGTGACTGGATAGATTTCGAATCGGCGAGTGCTCACTGTCTTTAATGTAGAGGAGATTGACATGGCGATCCATAAATTTAGTTATGATGCACAACGGTACAATTATTTTCCTTTTTTGCGTTCTATTCGCATCATACGTGTACACGTTTATAGAGATGTCGTTGTCCCCCTCAAATTGTGTAATTTCTCGGTTGCCCAGGTACATCCTCTCACTTTATTATTGCAGTGTTGTTTCCTGCGGTATACCAAAAATGTATTTTTTTTTGCTTATAGTGAAGTTGACTGTGAATAGTTTTACGCTGTTTCTGAGGAACTTTCGGCGATAAAGTATATCTTCAGAAATATTACAAGCTAGTTTTACAACACATCTCGAGGTAATGTGTCTCGGTTATAAACAATAAAAGCATAACTGATTTTGGGAAATAAATACTTGTTTTTTGCTAATATACTTTTTCTTTAATTTTTTACAGGTCGCTAATACGTAATTCGCGTTGCAAAGCATTCAATTCGTCACGTTCATTCCTATCTGATAAAATGCGAAATTCATTTGCTTATTTGTGCTTTGCTTTCTGCGTTGATTGTATTGTCGAATTAACAGCACCAAATACATGTATTCTCGAATATAAAATCTCACCCACATCTGTAATAACGGCAAGTAGCATAGTACAAGTGTCATGTTCCTCATAACAGGAACTTCCTTGTAAATGTCCTATCACTAAATCCTACACCAGCGTTATCTTCTTCGAAGTCAGTAGGGAAGTAAGAGATTTAAAAACTAGCCTAAAAATTAATGTTACAAGCATTTTTAATTTCATTTTTTTTCACCTGAAATATTTTTAACGTATCAGTGAGTTTTTGCCGATAAAGGTAAGGCTCAACAAGATATAATTACAACTACAAATTCTGCTGAATGTATAACCGCTCCGCGACAAAACCGTCAAAAAAGGCTCGACCCGAATGTCACTTACGAATTACGAGACACGCTTTAAAGGCGAGTTACAAAACGGGAGACCCGATTTGAGCAATACTTGCAAGTAGAAAAACACGATTTACTTGAAGCCGGTAGGAAAGAAGTCGCTCGAATAATATCAGAAACAAGTTTGCAGCATCTTTAATATAATAATGTATTAGTATTAGTAATATATTAAAAATATTTTTTTATTATTATCATTTTGAATGTGACTAATGAATCGTTTTCCTTTTAATATGCCCATGGCTATAATAAATAATTTAGGTAGCATGGACCTTGGAGTAGCGCAGATTCCACGGAAAAAGAAGCGTTTTTCTAACTGTTGTGGAAATTTTACTGTACGCGGCGTGGCTTCTTTGAGAAAAGCACGGCTTGTTAGTTTTTAACGCAATGATATGACATTCTTAACTAAACTTTTTTTTATGTGACATTTTGTTTAACATGAGATTTCTTTGATCAAAATGAGACCAAACCCGATATAATTACGACCACATTTACTTATTTAATATCTATCGAGTAATTCATTTCATCATCGTTTTGACTGAATTGTGAGTATTGATCGCTAAAAGCATTAGTAAATTATTGGTACATACTGTTGTGCACTTAAGATATAAGCTATGCTTCCACTATTTGCACTGAATCTATGAACCAAACTTCAACAATATAGACGCAAGCAGTACAATTTGAGTCATACCAACGAAAGAGACACGATTTGATGGTCTAACAAGAAAGAACACACCATTCGGTGGATTCTGAATCATTAAAGCTACGGTATACATATCACATGGAAAAAGCAGAAGTGATGGCCGTGATTTTCCATTATTATTTAAAATATTACTATCAATTTATCTTTATAACGTACTTGAAACGAAAATAATATAAAATGAATTGTTGACAAAATATTAAATGAGTAATTGTGGTCGCACTTTTATCCTATTTGATCTCATTTTGATTTAACGAAGTACATCAATATGTTTAAAAACATTTTGGATGAAAAAGTTAAATTAAAGAAGTTGTATTACTGCATTAAGAATTGTTAAGCCGTGAATTATTTTCGAAGGAATTTCGTTGCATGCCGCACTGTATGCCATATAAAAACGCTTGGCTATGTCCGATATAGATAGCACAGGCGTAAGAACAGCGCAGTGACATTTAGGAGAATACTTCAGGTTGACAATTATGAAACTTTTACTGTACTTTTTCCGAGCTAGACATAATGGAATCAAATCAAATAAAACATTGAAAATATGAAATTTTGAATTTGACAAATTCTTTAAATTTGGAATTGAAAGACTTATTATTTCCACAGATTACATGGACAACATCCTCAAGAGTGGACAAAGGCCTTTAAAAATGCCAAGCAGTGGGCCCAAGAGGTACAGTACACACTTATGTACATATGAAAATCAAATATCACCATTGTCGTTTTAAACAGATTATTTTTTTAATACCAAGATTTATGAGTATTAAAATTATGCTATTTCCCTGTGATTGAACATCAATTGATACACAATGATCGGGTACATCAAAATATTAAAATGTTATTTTAATTTAATTTAAAACTAATTATTGATTTTATGGTTAAAAATAAATTTTATCGCATTTAGAATATTTTGTGTGTTATATAGAACAGATTATAAAACAACTTATACTCGTATTAATAATATTTCCCTTTTTTGGCCTATGTTATTTTGTATTGTTCCTCTTATTGTAAAGGTCAATGAAAAAATGTTTATTCGATCTAAGAGCAAAGCGATACTTTTAATAATAAAAACGACGTTTTGACTGAACGTGCGCAGTCCTTAACAACCTACAATAGTAAAAGACTTAGGTTAAATAACTTGTTAAGAAAACTGAGTGTGAATATGTTGCAACATTACGGAGAACACCTAGCTATATTAATTAAAATCAAACATACAAATTATGTAAGTGGTTTGGATGCACAAACTTGTAGCGAGGAAAACTATTTTGGAGCTATAGCCGATATTATCTATCATCAAGTGAGGCTGAAATTTGAATTGATATACTGCTGCTTACAAGGGATTGATTGTGTGTGTATTTCTATCGTCTGTTTCTGCTAGATACAGTTATAGTAGGCAGAAACGTGATGGTCCTGAGAAGAGAGTTTTTCAACGGTCTAGAAAAAGGCGGAGGGTGGAATGGTAAAATTGTAACGGTAGTGTAAATAAAAGTTTTTTGATGCTAAACTTCACTTATGGTTCACAGTGTATGAGAAAAATTAAAATAAACGTTGCTTCTGGTGTAGTAAAATACAGAAGAAAGGCAAATTGTCTGTGACGTCCAGAATGTGACTGCGGGTTAAGGGTAAAATTCGTGTTAAAGTAGGTCAAACTAGTCAAAGTTGTCTCTGTGATGAGTGATAGAAATGCAGAAGTTTTGGTGCTTGAATTTATATTACTTACAGTGAATTTACTTTTATTTATTTACAGTGAATTACTGATTATGGTTTAAAAATTGTTGGGTTATGTGCCTGTAACAAATTTATGATAGGATCATAGGCTTCATTCAGGATGTGGTGTCCGTTTGTAAATTAATGGTCTGCGTGTGGAACTTTTGCTGAAGTCTATTTTTATATGTTGCTTCTATGTTTAAAATTATTGTGTTGTCAATATCGTTTTGATGGTTGTTGTCTATATCGTGAATTGCTAAAACAAATACTTGGTACTTGTCGTTCAATACAGATTTCGTATATTCCTTAATACGTATTCGCAAAGTTCTGCCGAATTGTTCTGTGTATTTACTACTGTAATTTGGACGTTGTATTCTGTAAACTACGTTAGAGATTTCTAGAGTGGCGAGTTTATACTTTCCAGTGGTGATGGTCCTATCTAATTTATTACAAACGTGAAAGGCAAATTGAAAATTAAATTTCTTAAGAAGCTCGATTAATTTCTGGGTTAAACTGAGAATATAAGGTAATACAAAGCAAGGCTTTTTGTCTGCTATATTATGATATGGTACATTATATTCAAAAATTAATTTCATGGGGTAATCGTTGATAATTAATATGTTTCTTGGTAAAATCAAGTTGATAGCCTGGAATTTCTTGTCGGATAATAGTATTCTTCTGTCAACGATATTCATGATGACTCCTAGTTTTTGCCACGGATGGTGGGAGGATTTAAAATTTAAACATCTGAAGAAATCCGTTTTTTTATGGAACCAGTTGGTGGAATTGGCCGTCGTTTTGTATTAAAGATAAGTCCAGAAAACTAATGCATCTATTGGTTTCCCTTTCAATGATAAACAGCAGTTTCTCACGATTGTTATTGAAATTTTGGAGGATTTTGTTAATGCCGTCAGGGCGTGCCGTTATGAGTATATCATCTATGTATTTGTAATATAAATTTGGAGGATGCGCACGGATGCGACTGAGGAATGTTTTTTATAGGTCAACTAAAATTATTTCTGTCAGTATCGAAAAGATAGGGGGACTTATAGAACTGCCAAAGGTTTGTTTTTATATGTTTCCGCGAAACTGAAAAATTATAGCTTCTGAAAGAAAATCTATCTAAAATCTAAGAAAATCTAATGTTTGATTAAACTGTATAATACTCATTTTTTTGGGACATTAGTGAAAAGGGAAGCGACATCAAATGAGAATAATTCATAGTTATCCGATAGTTTGATAAGTTTAAGTTCATTTATTAATGCAAAGCTATTTCTTGTAGTCGAGTGAGGGCGGTGTGATAATACCACTTTTAATATTTCTCGTATACTATGATATACGCCAAATCGTAAGTAAAGTTTAGCACCAAAAAACTTTTATCTATACTACCGTTACAATTTAACCATACCACCCTTCCAGATTTTCTAGACCGTTGAAAAACTCTCTCTTCAGCACCATCACGTTTTTGCCTACTATAACTTTATCTACTTGAAACTGACGATAGAAACACACACACATACCTAATCCCATGTAAGTAGCAGTTTATCGATTCAAATTTTACACGTACTTGATCATAGATAATTTCGGTTATAGCTCCAAAAAAACTTTTCCTTGTTTCAAGTTTGTACACTCGAAACACTCACATAATTTGTGTTACTGATTTTAATTAGTATACCTTAACAAGTTATTCAATTTAAATCTTTTATTCTTGTAGCTTGATAAAGAGTACGCATGTTGAATCAAAGCGTCGCTTTTTTTTATTAAATGTATCCTTTTACTCTTGGAGCGAATAAACATACTTTCATTGATCAATACTTTATTTTAATTGTAAATGTATTCATTGGACTTGCAGAAAATCAATAATACAGGGTGATTCTAGTAACCTACATAATGCGATAGAGAACCGTTTTGGTGTCGGTTATAAGTATTTGAATAAATCGAAATATCTCATAAACTATTGTTTTTTCGGTGACTTTGTTTATACACGTAGTTGCATAATAGCTTATGAAACGTGTTTATATAAAAAAAAGAATGGGTGGTATCATTTAAAAAAACAGCGTAACTCCACTTTGCAGATGCAAAGACTTATAACTCGGCCCAGTTGCTAGAATCACCCTGTATTTTCCACTTAGTTTACGTCCATACATTTTGACTATTCTTGATACTATTATTAAAACTTAATTAATGATTAATTAAAAATTAATGTAATTGAATTAAAACGAATTAATAGTGAATATTTAATCAATTGAAAATATTGTTATGTCGGGGGGTGCTAACCGAAAATTCCATAGGTGAACAGGGAGAATAACAATCACGACAAACAATTCGTAACACAACCAAGGAATATTTATTGGTACGAATGGGAATATCTCGCACGATACCTCAAGACCGTGTTTAGCAATGCTGGGCTCGGCGCGCTCTATCTCTACAATCTTCTGTTGTCAACAGCTCCGTTGACAACTCTTCGGGCATATAAACGAATATAAATTATAAATCAAAATTAAATTGATATTCAAGAAATAGATTTCTTAAAATAGGGGTAAAATTAATATTAAGGAAAATAGTAGGGAAACGGAGTTTGTGTAACTGGATACTGACTTAAGCTTAGAACTTTTCGTTTGCCGGACAGTTGCTCTACTCCTGAACTACCCAGATCCTCTAGTTGAATTTCCTTGCATAACACCTAAGAGATTTGTATTTTTTAATTTTGTTTTCGAATTTCCATTACTTCTTTTTTATATCAGAAGTTTATAAACACATCATCCGCTGGTTTTCTTTATTAACAACTCGAGGTTTGGGTTTCCAGTTTATTGTATCGTTCAGTATATTATAGATATTATATTAGGTTTTAAATTAATTCATTGTCCATTAAATTGTTATTCAGAACATGTCTGATGTTGAATAGTTGCTTTCTAGATTTATAATTTCAAAAATAGTTATAAAACCTGTTTGTAATAGGTACTTACAGAAAATAGATGAGTATTCAAATTTGGTGCATGCAAGGTATTTAAGGTTTTTTTCGGTTTGCACTTACGCTTGATTTTTATTTTGACGTGTCCGAGTCTGCCAGTTTATAATTACGTGTCAGTGGTAACAATTCATTTCTCAACAATTAATTGTTATTCTGGGGCATATGATCCGTATCCCGATTCTACGCCCCGGGTGTGTTGCGTTCTTGAGGGTAGAAGCTGGTTATTGTCAACGTCGTCATTGTCGTGGGTCACCATTATTCGTGCATTATCGATCGTCAGCGGAGGACGAAGGGCAAAGTTCTGAATCGTCGTGCGTGAATGAACGTGGAATACGCATATGTATGTTCAGTGCCTGTCGCGTGCGCTGGTCGTTGGTCGGAGTGACAACTACATCTTGGCGTGCTTAGTTTGCACACATAAAATCATTATTACTATGTGCCAATTGATTAATAATTTGTAATATGATAATCAATCAATTTGGTGCTTTGTTAAAATGTCATCATATTATTATCATCGTTCAACAATTATACGCACGATAATGAATTACGTATAGAGGCTCCTTTTTCTTTTTCTTACGGGAGTGGTAAAGCTGGGGAAGTGCCGGATTTTTACGCGCTAAAACCCCCACGGCGGCCATCCTAAGCACAGGGCGGGGGGGGGGCACCGGGAACTACAAGCAACACATCACGGTGCCCCCACCCCGCGTTGCGTCGCCGTGGCGACCATTACCTGGGGGGTCAACAGACTCCCAGCTTGCTTAGGTAACTTGACGGCGCCACGCGACCATTACGCGGGCGCCGCCCCCCCTGAGAAGTTGCGTGCGACGGCGGCCGAGCCCCCACTCGGACGGCCTGCCACCCCCCATGATGCGATTGATGCAATGAACGCCTTAGTGCGCCCTCAGTCGCGCCAATATATAAGATTAATTCGGCGGGGGCGACATGGGGTGCCTGCGTCCCCCGCGAACCCGACCCCTGCCATTGCACTGCGGGTCCGCTTTTTCGCGGACTTTGCAAGACACGGCGTAGACTTTTCCACGCTGGACAATACTCCAGCGTGTGCTGCGCCGTGTCCCGTGCATCGGGGCGATGGTGGCACTGCGTCGTCCGTTCCCTCTTGATCCGACACAGATACTCACCAAAGCATTCGTGCCCGGTGAGTACCTGTGTCATCCGGTAGATCAGCCGTCCCCAGGTCTTGTCCAGCCACTTCTCAAGACTAGGCAGGATAGCCGCGACAACGCGGTGTCTCGCGTTAGCGGGCTCGGAGAGGCGGCGACGACACTCCTCCACAACGCTCCGCCGGGCTTGACGTTTCGCGTCTCCCAAATCGATCGCCGGCTCAGACGGGGCATTTCCGTCTCGATGGAGGGCGTGGAGCTCTCGCGCCTCCTCCGCTAACAGCTCTATAGGGAGCTGCTACGCCAGAATCATTGCCGCCGCATAGGAGACCGTGCGGTATCGATCCGGCGCAGCCGATCTCAGCTGGGCCGGCTGGCCATCAGGTCGCGGGCCCAGACCGGAGCCCGGTAAAGGGCCACGGACTGCAAGACTTCCGCGTATACGCGGCGGAAAACATCCACGGGCCCCCTGAAATTCGGGAACAAACGACCCAGCATGCCTGCCATCCGTTCCGCTCAAGGGCGATCGAAATGGACCGCGAAGCGTCACTGGCCGTCCCAGGTGAGCCCCAGGTATTTCAACTCGGAGCTCACCTTGACCTCGGTCTGATCTACATGGAGCCAGGATCTGGGCGGCTCCTCACATCGCCTCCGTCTTGTGGGGAGTCACGCGAAGTCCCTGCTCCTCAAGCTTGCGGACGACGCAGGCCATCCCGCATTTGGCGAGGCGGAGCGTCCGTCTGTATTCCATCCCGGTGGCCAGCACCAACGTGTCATCCGCGTAATACGTGACGCTGACCCCGGGGAGGGGGGAGGGGGGATTCGGCCCGCAGGACCGCATCGTATGCGATGTTCCATAGGATAGACCCAATAACGGACCCCTGCGGGTCACCGCACCGTGTCTCCCTCGCCACCATAGCGCCCGACCTGTCTGGGTATTCCACCCACCTGCCCGATGGGTAGGACCCGACAACATCCTGGAGGTACTTTGGCACTCGATGGCGGCGAAGACCCTCCGGGATGGCCGCCCAGGGCAAGGCGTTAAATGCGTTGACAATATTTAATGATATCGCCAACGCCACCCCGCCGCAGGAGACGGCCGAGTCCGAGTGGGCCCTCACTTTCAACACCGCATCGACGGTGGAGCGGCCCACTCGAAAGCCAAACCGGCTCTCGGCCAGATCGGGACCCACCGCAGACAGGTGCCCGACGAGGTGGGAAGCGATGATTCGCTCGAACATCTTCTTCACATCGTCGAGCAGACAGATCGGGCGGTACGCCGAGGGAGACTTGGCGGACCGACCTTCCTTTCTGATAAGGTCTAATTTGCTCCGCCTCCACAGTGAGGGGAATAGGCCAGACCGGAGGCAGCTGTTAAATAGCTCCACCATTCTGGCCCCGAGGACGCCTAGGGCCAAGACCCAAACACGTCTGGCGATACCGTCGGGGCCCGGTGCAGTGCGTCGGATCCTGAAGCACTTAACATGTTAAGCGCTACGCCGAATTTCTGTGCCGTTCCGTTCAAGCCACAGTTAGTTGTCAGGTGGGCCCTGCCGGGCCGCTCGCCGATAGGCGAGCCAGAATATAGACAATTTGGAAAAAAAAAGAAGGCAGTGCGCACAAAATTAGAAGATACTGCACCGAATGCTATATTCAGAATGCACGAATATTAGGACCAAAGATAGCTAAAAATGTAACGCTAATAGTAATAAGCTTTTGTAACCAATGTGCACAGAAACTTCACTTTTGCTTATCTTGTTTTAATAAATTACATTAATATTTTTAAATATTATATACTTTTCCTTGAAGCATTGGCCAAACAAAAACCGATATCGCATAATTTAAATGTTCAGTCTCACAAGTATGCAAGGACCGATACACGCGCCGCGAGAGAAGAATGTAAAAGCTACTGCCGGTCCGTAAGGACATTCCGGCCAGGCTACGGCGTGGGTCACAGCCATCAGGACATCCTCGTTTAGTCTACTAAGCGATCATCGCGGTGGTGCATTACTCGATGAGCGGCTGTGCCGAGATGGTGAAGATTCCTGGCGAGTGGCGGCTACGTCCATCAGGACGTATCGATGGTCCGACAGTGATTCCATCTCGGCCGCCACCCGCCAACCAGACACGCGACGTGCTGCAGCAGGGGTTGCCCACGTTAGGTCAACGATGGACTGCCCCTGCTATCTTACGCACGTCGGAGAAGAACCCCGATTGAGCAACCGGAGCTTCATCTCTGCCGCCCAGTCGAATAATACCCGCACTAGTGCGTCGTCTCTGGGGAATCCCCACGCCATGGCGTGAGCATTAAAGTCCCTCAGGACGAGTACTGATCGAGGGGTGAGACGAACACACAATGTCTCACCCCGCCCCGATACGTCTCGAATGTGTCTAGACCGCAGTTGGGCGAGATGTAGCATGCTACCACCGCAATATCCCCCCACTGTGCCGCCGCGAACCCAGCCTCGCACTCTAATAGCATAAAAGGCGGAGAACGCAACGTGTCGAACCTGACGATCGCTACTAATCCGTCCGCGTCCCCCACCCAATCTGGATGGTTCAGGACGCGGTACGGCTCCGCGACGACCGCCAGCCCGATGTTCCATTCGCGCAAGGCCTGGAGCAAGAGGTCTTGGGCCCCGCGCGAGTAGTTCAAATTGGCCTGAAGGAGACGACGTGACATGGTTAGTTCATGTCCATCGCCTCCTCCAGGCCAGCTGCCGCTGCGGCTGATTCCTCTGCCGGCTTACGACAAGAGGGCCCTGCCGCTTTGTCAGGGCCACTAGGCTCCGGCCCGGATGACAGGTCTGACGGGCAAGTAGGCGGCCTTGCTGCCACGGCAGACAAATCCCACGCTATAGCTTGACTCCCCCTCTTTTTAGAGGGAGTCGGGACGCAGGACGCGCCGCCGACCCGGTGGTCGGCCCTCCATCCAAGGTCAGTGCTTCCACCCAGGCGGAGGGCCACTCTACCAGTATACGGCCGGTCGCGGCCAGTTTTCGGGCTCCCGCGAGCGGGCACTGGGTCCAAATGATTCTCAGATCGGAGGGGGAGGACCGGACTTCCCGGATCTTATCTCCCCCTCCGTGCACCCGCTCGTTACAGTGATCGCTGCCACTACTTCCCGGGGTGTCACCGAGTCATCCAGCCTTCTGAGACGGATCTCCGCCTTCTTTGAGGGCTGGGCGACTCTCGCCGCGGGGCCCGCCAGGGCCTCCACCATCTTTGCCGCCAGTGTGGCGGCTTTGGCATTACCTCCCGGACCAGGGATCTCTACCACCAAATCCCCGGTTATCGCCATTCTGGGATGTATAGAGGGTCCTATCCCTCCATTCCAGTATACATACAGAAAACCTTCGTCGGGAAGGAAATGAGTAATAAATATGGCAGGAAAAAAAACATGGCGGAATCGGTGCACATGATATTTTGTCGAGAAAAGAAATATTTTTATTTATCTTTAGTCCTTTATTTTTTTATCTCTCTTCGGGCATGTAAGTATCAAAGTAAATGAACACCTTTTACGTTTTGACTCACTGATCTGTGACTCTCTTCAGAAAAACTTCAATACCTTTCCCTCCCTGTGCTTTCAACAAGTTTTGGATGTCACAATCCTTTATCACCGTTAGAAAAAAGTACCTCCTTATCCACTTACCCATGTAATCCAAAGTTCCCGTCCAATCCATCGATCGACTGAGCCCTATGGTCATATTTTCAGTATTAGTTACTCTTTAACACGTACGTCGCCTAGCGCGATTCGGTTGAGTTTTTCTGCGGCGCCCAAAGCCGATTGTCGGAGCGCCGAAACATAAACAGAACGATGAGCGGGAATAGCAACATTGCAACTCGAGTAGGCCCGTGTGTTGTTGATGATCTAATGCTACAGTAAATTAGTCGAAAAGCATACTTTTTTCGAGACTCACGTCTGTGACTTTTTTAATCCTCAATATGTTCATTGGACGGCGTAAAAATATAATTGAAAATGAGGAGAGATGGTGATGACGAAGTACAGAGTTTTAGAAGAAGAGTGATAAGTGATATTGAGGAATCATACGTAAGTGAAGACTTTGACAACATGTTGGAAAAGCTTGCTATAGACGAAAAAGAGGAACTGAACTCTGTTGATGATTCATTGAGCAATGTGCAGTGGGACGAATTCGCAAACAGACAACAGTCATTTCCATTCACCGAAAAAGGTCGGCTTCTGATTGATTTGCTGTCTGACATTAACGCAAGTGAAGTGTTTTCGCTATTCAGAGACGAAAAAGTGATAAGCCTTTTTAGTTACAGAGACTAATAGATATGCAGAGCAAAAATTACATCAGCATGAAATGACTGAACGCACTCGGCTGAACAGATGGAAACCTATCACTTCTGCAGAAACTACAAAATTTATAGAACCAATGATTTGGATGGATCTAGTACAAACACAGTGTTTAGAATGTTGCAACAAACACCACGCGGCATAGTATAATGTAATATCTTATCCTGAATATAAATTAGTAAAAAGTATGGCATAATGTGTATATTTTTAGTATTTTTATGTTGTATATACTATGGTTATGTTTCAGTAGTTATTCCATTAAATTCCTTTTAAAAATCTAACTGCATGTCCTATTAACTTGAACAAGAAGGGCATCACCTATATTTGGGTGACGCCCCCCCCCCCCCTGCGGCATACCGATTACCCAGATCTAGGTGACGCGGCGATGAACGTGTTAAAATAATACAAAATTTATTCTATATTTAGCTAAGATGCACGTGCTGAACGTTGTTACTTCTACCTTCCGTTATGGCCATACGCAGTCTTTCTTCACTTACATTCATGTACAGGGTGGGCCATCTACTGGTTTGTTTTTAAATTATAAGATATGGCAACACTGGTGTGACCGATTTGCTTGAAATTTGAACAGCTGGTCAGTCTGATATTCCGCTGCACGAAACAATCATGTTTTTGCGTGAGAAGCGTTTCAAAATATTAAAAACTTATTTTCAAAGTCAGTGTTGTGTAGTCGAAACCGTGTGAATTTTGAAAAGAAATATGGGTTGTAAAAAAGCGTCAAGCAGAACCGCTGTAATGAAATTGACGAAGAAAGTTCGTGAGACAGGTTTGCTATTGGATAACAGAAGTGGTCTCCGAGCTCGGACAGTGCACACTCCCGAGAATATTGAGGCTGTGATCCGTAGTGTGAGACAGAATCCATCGACCTCAACTCGACGCCGATCGTAACAACTGGCCATTAGTCGTACCAGTCTGAGAAGAATACTGCACAAAAACCTCGGATTATTTGCCTACAAGGTTCAGGTGACTCAGGAGTTGAAAGCAAATGACCATCCGCTTCGATATAAGTTCGTTGTTTGGGCCATAGACCAAATCTCACGTGCACCAAATTTGACAACCGAATAATCAGCCGTTTTGGAGATGTCAATTGGCCTGCGTGGAGCTGCGATTTGACGCCGTTAGACTTTTTTCTGTGAGGTGCCGTTAAGGATCGATGTTATGCGGATAATCCAGAGACAATCCCAGCTTTAAAATATAACATCGCGACTGTTATTAGCGAGATAGGCGGCGAAATCATCGAAAAAGTGTTTGAAAACTGAACTCGCAGGATGGTTTACTTTAAGGCCAGCAGAGGGAGCCACATGAATGAAATTGTTTTTCCTTCTTAAATCGGAGAGTCCATCCTTCACGATAAAAAAAATTTTGTTTTAAATGTTGATGTAGACTCGTTTTATAGCGTTTTTGAAAACAAACTTTTAAATGGCCCATCCTTTACTCAATTTCCATTAAACATGCATACACTACTGACTTTCCGAAGGTATTGCAACACTTCTGTTTTATACCTTAAATTGTATTAATGTAATTTATTGTTTTTCTCATATTGTTAATTTCCACGAGGGCTACAGATCAATGAGCCAAAACGTAAAAGGTGTTCGTTTACTTCGATACCTACATGCCCCAAAAAAAATAAAATAAATAAGGTACTGAAGATTGTTGTCTCCACCGGACGATCTATACATAAACTCAATATTCTTATTTATTTACTAAATGCAGCCAGCTGTGGCTGAATTTAGTTTAATTTAGGCTAAAATAGAAAGGAAGGAAAGACAAAGCGCACATTTCTAATATATTTATGGCCACATAATTTTCACAGTGCTTATAGGTATACAATATTTTTTATTGTTCGATTGTATGTATGAATATAGAGATCGTCTGGTTTGCGAACTTTAGAATACGCGTAGTCCATTTTCTAGATGCACTGCTAAATGAACTACAATTCGACTTGGTTCATGCATGGGAAATGAAAGAATTCACCATACAGTTGCATCGTATCTTATGCATTTTTCAACCTGATACCGTGCGATTTCATCCATATGCGAATTCCTATCACTTTTTTCTGGTTGCACACCAAAAACTGCCATGTCGCTGTCTTTGTTCACATACTTACAATTGTATTCGAATGATTTAACGTAGTTTTAGCATTTCACGTTTATATGCGCTTTGTATGCCTTTGACAACAATGGCGAATATGCAATAACCCATCGATTATCTACTTTGATGTTACCGTTTTGCATTAGTGTGTTTGCCAATTTACCACCGTCTTCTGCTGTTCTACTACATAAGGATATCCATCGTTTCCTGTAACTGTGTTGGATACTACTGCTTGAGGATATCGTTTAAAGCATTATTTACCTATCATGCATGGTGAATTTGGATTCAGCGTACCGCAAAGTCTATGTATCATATTTTTCGTCACAACTTCCTGCAAATCCATATCGATGTTGATATCGGGTATTTCAACGCATATTAAATTGCGGATTTCCATTTAAGTAATTTTGTTAAAGAGACAGATTAGTATATGTGCGTGTGGTAATCCTTTCTTTTACTATTCCACTGAATACATCCAGCAAGGCACAGACCCAAATACTTCATGTTCTACCATGAAATCCACAACACATGCTGTGATGTCATGCCTACACACCTACGATTGCCCATGAAGTAAGAACTAATGTACTTAGTCCCAAGTTACATTGCATGTGAATGTAATGAATAGTTCTAGACTCCCGTAGTGACAAACATACGCAATTGCACTTTGAGCGTACTCATGCATATGACGTGGACTACCTGTATATGAAGATAGCCAAATCATTAGTCTTCCAACATTAGTTATATTACTGTTATTTACAACTGTATCTCACAAATTAACGTATTGATTGATATAATAAAGCTTGGCTTAATTCTAACGGATGAATATCAAACGTTCTGCTTCGAATTTTATATACATATCTACGATGTACTAGTGAAAAACTTGACGACATTTTAAAATTTGTTTGTTTTCATCGTCTTGAATCATTACTCCGTGTAAATAATAATTCATTGCACTGCATTTCTTATTTCTTTCTTCGCCACTGGACTCTATTTGTCATCTTAATGATGAAGTGATATCCACCGGGGTCATCCCTAAAAATCAGTGAATATTGCATGGCATCGTAGCATCGGTGAGTTTCTGCATCCTTTGTCAATTGATCGTTTTTCTAATAAAAAACAATATCTCTAGGTTGGAATTGACCTGCGATTATAATAATTGCTACTTTGTCTATCGTTGGAACATTGAATGTTGGCACATGTTCTAGATCAGATGTTTTGACTGCATGAATAATAATCTTGTGTGTATGAGATGGCATCATGTTAATTTCTGCTCTGAGCAATCGCACCAAATTATTCTTTTTGTAAAGAAGCTTTTGCAGTTGGGAAACGACGATTTTTTTTATTCCAGTAGGAATTCCGCAAAGTGCTTTTAATCCGTCATTGTCATTACCCATGAAATACATTTGTAAGAATTTATGTTGATCATTTGGGAACGGCAGGATGAAGCCGGTTTTGTGATAAATTCATCATTTTACTTTGAAAGTTGGCATGAATTGAGATGTTATGATTTCTGCGTCGAGCGACGTCATATGAAAGCATGAGATGTATTTCCTGATGTTAAGTTGGAAATGCTTTGATTAGACTTCCAAGCAAAGTTTTTAATGGTTCTTCCGATTGAGGCAGGCTCCAGGTTGAGGCAGTTTAATTTTTCGGGCGGCACAACACCTTTCTTTCGTTTCTCCGTTAAATTTTAGGACCGTGCAATAAACACCTACTTCAGTCGTAATGCCGATGAAAACATGCCGGCTCAAACTCATAAACAGTGTGTTTTTACTTTTGACAGGTGCGATATTTATATAATAAGTTTATGCAGACGCACCTCTATATGAATGCAACGTTGCGTAAAAATTTCAAAACAATCGGTGAAGAACTTTCGGAGGTTCACAAACTGATCCAAACAAATATTTACATTTTTATTTATATAGATATCTTATTGCGACAATGATTTTCTATGAGGTTTCTCT
Organism: Ampulex compressa; assembly: GCA_038496175.1. Taxonomy (NCBI): domain Eukaryota; kingdom Metazoa; phylum Arthropoda; class Insecta; order Hymenoptera; family Ampulicidae; genus Ampulex; species Ampulex compressa. The sequence continues at coordinate 5,045 of JBCFXI010002468.1, read as the reverse complement.
CGTGCTCTCGTTATTACAAGCAAACATAGCGAGGAATGAAGAAACGGAAATCATACAGTTACATAATTATGCATACGGGATCCTGACTGCTAACTTCCTATTATAAATAAATTAAAAACTGATTGGTTTCTTTTAACTGTCAATCATATATACACATTATTTTTTCTTCTACCCGCCATACTTATCACTCGTTTCCTACTCGAGAAATTTACTGTGCGAATAGAGGGGTGTCGGCCCTCTGCATACACTGCATTATTATACGTATAATTCCTGCACAATTACGAAAAATGGGGTGTCTAGTTTTGTTTATGTTGCATTTTAAGAAAGCATCAAAGTTATTGATCGACATGTAACAAATTATTGACGAAATTGCTAATAGTAATGGTTGTTTAATGTTTTTTTACAGTTAATGTTCTATAAAGATGGGAGTTGGGATCCTTCATACATTTCACATCTATTTATTGCATCATCTGAATGATGGCAATAATGTGAAGCCGTTTCTGTTTTATTCACTGTGTTTTTTAATAAAATGGTTTTTACTAAAAAAATTATTAAAATTGCTTTTAATAAAGCAATTAAAAATGTATTAACTGCAAATCGTTGACCAAATTGTGAATAAATGAAGCTAAAGTACTGCCGAGCTAACCATCGAACACGCCCATGCGTACTATACGCATTTACGATTCAGTATTTATCCCACTCTACCGACCCACGCTGACCCACGAGAATAATGACGGAGATAATGAAGTTGTTGATTACCACTTCCCGGAACAAAAAGGTGGAAGGGGGAATGGAGAAGATCGGCAGCGGGAGATCGGCCATATTGAAAGCCGGTGCCTCGGCAGGGGTGATCAGTCAGGGGAGAGTGGGTCCGTAGGGATGTGATTGGTAAAATAGAGCGCCCTCCCCTGTGCCAAGAGTTGCATCAACCCGCCTATAATGACTACTCCGACTCTTTACTAGTTTACCTTTCACATGAGTCCAAAAAGAAAGAATTTCCGAGAAGCGACTTAGTTTCTTAGACTTTGAATTCACGACGAAATGCAAGTTAATATTCTTTTAAATATATTTTCACCCTACTCTCCAGTTTTTTGATATGCAATAACACCTTTCTTTGTCCGAGTCAAGATCGAACGGTCTAAGCAGGTGATGGACAAAAACGATAAATGCTCAACGCGTAGTATTCGAGCCTTGTTGGATAGACAGAGACGCATTAGGGTATACTGTAGCGAAACCGAACGTTATTGTCTTATTGTTATATTTTGTCCTGGCGACTCGTGCAATTTGTGTACATACCTATCGGAATTTTCGTTGAAAATATTCAAATAGAGCAAGAGAGAGATGATGTTTCTTTATAAATATGATACATGATTCTGTTTCTTTATAAATATTTTTCACGTGTGTTATATTCAGTGAAATAAAAATTTCTGAGTGGTATTTAGCTTTACTTCGATTATGAAATTAACATAGTTAGAGTTATCCGATTTAGATTAAATATGCTCCGTTTTGTTCGATAAATTTTGTCCATTTTGAAAGCAATTTCATAATTCCGCGATCGCAGAAGTCTTCGTCCTTCTTGGTAAAAACTTTGCGTGAGAGACCCTCGCGGCCTAGAAGTGGAACTTCTTAGGTTCTAGCATTCGTTGACAATATTATTATTATATCAGGAATAGGAACTAGAATTTGATTGAAAGAAATCTCTGTTAATTCAATAAAATATCTCTATTAATTATAAATTACCATTAATTCATACTGTAAGGAAGAAATTATTGGTTTGTGATAGGTGAAGTACGATACAAATAATTGAAACTGTAAATTTTCTAAATAACAAGAAAATACTGCGTCGCTGGTAGTGTCTGATGTGCTTGTAGATTGATTATTGTCTGTGTTTGATTTTAATCCATATTTTAATTTTTCATCCAATAATCTTAGCAATAGTCGAGCTTCATCTGTGTTGAAATCGATGTTAAAATCATTACTCATATTCATTCGCATTTTGTTTAAATCTTTTCCCAGCAATTCTGCCCCTTTAATGGTGTAGGCTAATAAGATTATATGAATAAAGCAAATGACATCTTCAACTTTTGCATTGTTTGAGATGATGTTGGCCATACCTTAACCATCTGACCATTTTCCAATTTACATGTAGTTATACAAACATCTCCAATTTATATCTATGTCAGGAGTCACGGTATTTGCCTTATCATTGGTATTTCTATCAATAGTTACTCCTCCAGCTCTGACATTTGGACGTTTAAATTGCACGACAATATTGAAGTTTGGGACGTCTAGCCTCTCGTCATTATGTAACCAGGTTTCTGTTAGCAGTAAAAAATTGCAACTTTTTATGACTGCGTCACTTATGTTTAGAAAATGTGTTCGCAGACTTTGGCAAAGAAATGAACAAAATGATACTCCTATTCTACGTGTCTGCAATTGATTGAGATGCATTCTACGAAACTCAGCTTCCAAATTATTTATTGAAGCTGCTCTTTATCCATGGTAAAACATGTGATTATTGTCTTTCGTAACAACAAATAGTCTATTAATGTTTGTAACTCCCGATAATGTCACACACACCAGCTACTGTATTTGTTTTCTGTCGTATTTATATACAATGTAACCAAAAGTTCCTTCTTGAGATTTGTGAATGGTGATTGCCAAGGCAGGCACTATTAGCAAGTATCGACTTTCTACCAGTATGGTTTTAGTATTATTTAATGGAATACTTGATGTTCGTCGTCCTATGAGCACTGCTGTTCAGTTGAGGCTATTGGTCTAAATGTAAGCAGCAGCTATTTTTCTTGTTTTTCACCTATTTTTGGAGAACCTGGGAATTCCAACCATACATATTTTACCAGTTTCTTATCATCATACTCAGTATGAACTAAAGTTCCTAAAGACCCATTTGCCAAGCCATCGGCAACGTCTTTATTTGTTGTTACCATGCACGACTTGTTTAATACTAATATTATTTCATAAGGTAATCCACTGGTGTCCACTGTAGACATCTTATGAAGTTTTTAACGTACAAAATAGATCTGTGCCTGATTTGGTATCCAGTATATTAGTCTTGCGTAACTAACGTAATTTTTTCATCCACTAAATTCAAGATGGACTAATTGCATCTATTGACAGATTCGTTGGTGAGAAACAGCCAAATCCCAGGGAAGCAAAGTCTGTTTGGCTCTTTCAGGGAGACAAATCTGGACTCAATCAAATCGAATACCGTTGGCTCTAAAGGCGTGCCGTTTCCAATTTTCGTGAGCACGGATACAAACATTTGATCTACTTGTCTCATAACCTCATTCAACTCTTAGAATTTGAATGATCTCCACAGTGTTGCGCCCACAATACGTTGTTTCGTTTGCTTATAAATTTATGTCGCTCTTATGGGCGTCAACTGCCATAAATCACCAATTAAAATTATATCGGCGCCACCAAATGCACATTTATAATTTCCTGTAATCTACTTCAATCTGGCATCAATATGTGGAGAGTAGCTCATCACTAATTATACTTGGCCCCACGGTACGCGCATCTGAGATTTATGCGACAGAGAGGGTAGAAATTATTCTCCCTCTCTTTCTTCTCAAATATCGATTCGAATTAGAGAAGGAGATCCGTTTAAATTCTCGTCTCATTCAGGCCAACGCACATTACCATGGTTAGAGAAAATGCTACGTATGCACGCTGTATATGCTGCGTATGAGCGTAGAGTACGTATGACACGTTCCTGTAGTCAGAGAAGGGGAAGTGTTTCACGTTTCTCTCACATCCAAGCGAATTTGCTCTACCGCGTCTAAAGCAATTTTATTTCAAAAACTTGAACAGCATTTTCAAAATAAAAACTTGAACTTGAATAGCTCATTTTCAAAAGCCCCTCTTGAGGCTCTTGAGAGTTTTGTACTATCAACGAAACTTTGCAAATGCTTGAAAAGTTGACAATCGTTTGGTGTCAGGTCTTAAAGATGTGTACAGCTTGGCGTTATTTTGATAGAACACAACACCCACACTATTGGCCAATTCTGGCCGCTTGTGATCGATCGCCTTCTTTAATTCGGCCAGTTGTTGACAGTAAAGGCCCAAATGGAGTGTTTGCCCCGATAGGAACAGCTCATAGTGGACGATTACCTTCGAATCCCATGTATGTAACCCATTTTCCATCGTCAGTCACCATCCGCTTAAAAAATGAGTCGATTTCGTTACGTTTCAGCAAAGAATCGCTGCATGAATTCGATCCAAAAAGTTCTTTTGCGCCGATTCATGTAGTAACCATACATCAAGCTCCTTCTTGAGACCAGCCTTATGCAAATAGTTCACAACGGTTTTCTGGCTAATCTTCAATTCCTGGGTAAGGGAATAAGTGCTTACATGCAGGTTCAACTCGACGAGTTCCATGATTTTATCGACATATTCGACGATTGGCCTACCAGAGCGCGTCTCATCTTCGATGTTCATATCACTAGAACGGAATCGCTGGACCATTGCTTTGCTGTTGCATTCGTTACTGTATTAGATCCATAAATACACCTTGGACGTGGTGGTATTGAAGAATATTCCAAATTTTCTCTTTCTTTATCTCCATTTTGGACCCCTGTAATACACAACTGGCTTCACGAAACACAAGACAGAAAAAGGATTTTTATTGAAGTATAATGTTACCTTGAAATTGCCTTATAGTACGACCCGATGCAATGTATACATTGTGAGATATGACTTACTAAAGACACTTTGCGAGAAACGCTCAGAATTTTTTGTTTGTCCTGATATGTATTTTTTCAAAATTGTAGCAAAGAAATCTTTTTAGTGAAAGTTATTCAATACTATTCCGTTCTCTTGCAAGACACCAGCAATATTGATTTAGACTTCAAGTACAGATTTAAGAAATATGCCGTTGACAGATGCTTTAATCTGTCACGGACTACCGCGCCGCTGTCACCAGAATTATATTACGGACTATCCGCGACCGTCGATATTACGCCGCGGTTTCGCGTCTTCCCGATTTATTTATCGAGATTTTAAGTTAAAGATAATTACGGTTT
>JBCFXI010002467.1:0-22422 GCA_038496175.1 Ampulex compressa | reverse complement strand
TATTTTATTAAATTATATATTGGCCATTCTGGTCCAACACCTTTTGCCATCTTTCTGGCAGTAACATAATTCCCCTCTCATAAAAGTTTTGGTCCTTGCTGGCAAAAAACTGGTTCACGTGGTTTTACTTAACGAAATTACTTTCCGAACAACCCAATATATACATGTACTATATACATATGTATATATGACCTAGTCTATAAAGGGTTCTCCTTGAATCAATATTGTTATTGAATTACTGAATTATCTGGACACAGTTTTCACACGTACCTTCATCTCCATATGTAATTATATAATTGTATAAATTATAATACAATTTTTATTTCTTAATATGTAATTAACATTATTCGATGGTATTTAAATATTGCAGGAAGGTGAATTTAATTTGAAGAACCTATATTATATTAAATTCATTTAAAATTTGCTGAGTTTCGAGAGGTGCGCTACGGTGCGTTAAAACGAAGCTCGAATATTTCAAGTAGGTTTCGATGCATTGCCCAATGCTTTAATGCGTTATAGAAGGCAAAGTTATCGCGAGTAACAGTACTCTCGATAATTCATACAGGTGTTGGTTTTTCGCGGGCTTCGGAGATGCGATATAAAATATAAAGTGGGTTGATGGCCGGCACAAAAAGGACGACGGGGTTCATAAATCAGAACGACCTTTTCAAGTTCTTCAAACAGAACGTCTGTATACTCGTCCGTGTGTAATTCACGTAGGTACCTTTGCGCGCGCATAAATACGCACTTACCGTGCATAAATAGCGCACTTGGCCGTGTTATGATATCTGCACGAGTGCTCGTAAACGTCGGTCCTGGTCAGAGCCCTGCACTATGGTGCTCCTTTTTATCGCGTGTCAGCCTAGAAGTGGTTTCTTCAATGTGCACAGGGTGTTCGCAACCCCATGCGAGTAGTACTCGATAATACACGAGACTCTTTGTCGGTAGCTATACGCGTATAATCCTTGATTTCAATCTCGAATGCAACCGTTAACTTTTTGCCATCGCCTATTTCACGGAGGTCGGCCTTTAACCAACCACAATTACCGATTACCAGACGATATTAACTTCCTTTCGAGAGGAACACGACTCGACCATCTCTACTCCCGAGAAAGGAAAATGCAATTGCACTTGCAAAACCCAAATGCACTTTCGAGAGAAAGAAGAGTTTTATCAAAGGTACATAAAGGATCTCCCATCTCTGTTCATACCGCCTGCGTGCAGCTTTTTTCCCACTTTGGTTTTGGGTACTCCAGAGAGCCGCCGACGTTTCGCAGATACGAGCCGCTGATTGCTGCCAGATGTTTCTCTCCTTAATTCTCTTTTAAAACAAGGGGGCACTTCGACTTTGTTGCGCTTAATAGGTAGAGCACCGAGTAGTAGTCTTTTTTCCAAGCGATCTTCTCCTCGGGCTACGTACACTATCTACAAGCAGTGAGCAAGGTTAATAACGACAATTGTCACGGATATGCGCCATCTTTATATCGAAAGAATTTTGAAACGCGAAAGTCCAAGTAAGGGTTCAGCCTTGCGACGGTGGTTTTATTAAAGGTATACGATACAAAGCGTTCCTTAAATCGCAGCGAAAACCTTTCTCTTCCCGAGACACGCATTCTTCTACGAAAGCTGGTATACACGAGCGAAACCCAAAGGAGGCGAGGATGCCGCGAAAGGGACAAAAACAGACCTGCGGTGAGGGAGCGCGGAGAGAGTGGTCGGGGAAAGGAACAATCGGCAAGGATAAAATAAGGAGGAGGGCAGGAGCTACCGCGATAAAGCTACCACACTGTCAGGCTATGCGAATCGTCGTGGTCAGCGGTCGTCGGCAAAAACGCATCGATTAAAAGTTAAAGTCAGCCCATGCCTGCTCGCTATCATGGCGAAGGACGATCTCGACCTCGACGACCCAGCCTGAAAGCAGAGCCTTGTACGAAATTCTCGTTCCTTTCTTCCTCCTTTGACTCCGCCTCTCCCTCCGCGCCCTTCCCTTTCATCTCGCTCCCCGGTCTACCTCGTTGTGACTCGTGGTCTCACCCTTTTTGGGAATCGAGGAACCGCGGGCCCTTTTCGTGGGGCGAAGATCGATAGGAGCCCGTTTGTCAGCGCGAATGGCGAGAATAGAGGCGATCGTGACGGTTGACAGAATAACGGTTAAGAGATGCCGCGGATTTCATTGTATGGCGATGCTCTTGAGCCGCTGCTGTAGAATTATCTAAAATTCACGTGAAAAGATGATAGTATAATATACAGTAATAATCTAAATTGTATCGTGGCTTATGTTCTTAATATTAGAACTATTGGGCCAAGTTAAAATTACTAGCAAAACATTTTTCGGATAAATTACATAATTTTATGGCAATGTACCTTTTGAGACTATCAGAGATTTTAAGGTAGTGTGTAAATCGTTACATTGGTATATTAACATTTTCTCCATGCTTCCTTTTTTTTTAAAGATATACGTTGTATTTTTAAATGTGTATGTTCGAGAGAGGACAATAGCTTTGGTCTTAATCCATTATATGCCAAACCCAAGTGCAAACCTAAAAAATGCACTAATTAATTTATTTCCTACAATAAGCTAATTGGAAAAAAAATATTTGTATCACGTTCTTAACTTTTATAGCAGTCAGTACAACATTTAGGTACAGCAATCAAAACTAAAAGTTCCACTACTTAAGTAGAAATAAATAAAAAACATAAACAAAAAGGGACAACCGTAAATAATGGATTACATTCTACATATACGTCTTTCACGCAAAAAAATCCGATACTTCAAGACGAGTATCTTGAACGCAATGTTTAGTTGGTTAGTTGGTATTTCTAAGAGCTACCTTAGTTGGGTATTACCAAGGGTGAATTACGAGTGGTGAACGAAAACGACTGCGAAGAAAAATGATAGGCTCCATTCTAGGAGGCTTTACAGGGGAAATTGTCAAGGCGTACCTTCCGTATATGCAACATGGTCGGCATCAAATATTCCTGCTTTGTTATCTGTTACTCGACGCCCCTTGTACCAACCTCTTGGCGAGGGTCAGCTTCGGAGGAGGAGGCGCGGGATGCGGATAATCCAACTGGCGGACAATACGCATTCCAGCCGTGTGTCTTGTCGACGGGACAAATTGCGACGCCCGTTAAATGATCGCTTTTTGCCACGGCGGCTTTTCGTGCCCTTAAGGCCGTTCCCGTGGACGAGCCACTTTGCCCATCCTGTTTAATACCGTGACGCCACGAGGCAACACGAACCATAATTCAATAAAATCCAGAGGAATACTTCGTGATTTAGCCAGGATATCGAGTTAAACTGATTTTGTACGAAAGAACGAACTTACATCACAGTTTCTGCAATGTAATATCCTCGATGCCACGAGCCTAATTTACTAGATACCTGGTGTGTATAAACGATGGCTCTCACAATAAAAGTATCGAGAGCCCGAAGAAGGATTTAACCTATTATTTATCATTGCCCCTTTTTGGCTCGCTCGTTTTTTATTTAAACCTAACCAGTGAAACTTTCAGTCTTCATCGTTGCAACTATATATTGTACTGACTGCTATTAAAGTTACAAACTCGATAAATATATTCTTTCTCTAATTAGTTTACTGTAGGAAATGAATGAATCAGTGCATTACTTGGGTTTACACTTGGCTTTGGCATGCAATGGGCTTTTTCCAGAGACGCGATGTAGGATATGAAATATGGAAACAGAGTGCGAGAGAAACTCATCGTAGCAAAGGTTGCCGCGGGCTTTCCTTAAGCTCGATTGTTTAATGTCAGTGCATCGAGACACGGACTGCCTCGAGGTTGAAAATGGTTTCGCAACAAAACACACGGTATTAACGAGGCACACGCTTCCGTTTACGGATGTGAAGCATTGTACTTATATTTCATCGCGGTGGCTCTATCAGAATTCGCGTCCCTCGGTGTCCAAGGCAAAAGGAGAAACGCATGCTCAAAATGCGCCGCGTCTTTAGCTAGGCACGCGTGACAAATCATTGCCTTCATTCAGCCTGGTGTATCCTGTGGGAAGGATCGCCACCGAGGAGCAATCCCGTGTACATGCCGCGGGATTATACTCGGATCTGCATGATGTATAAATAATGCAGTGACTCAGTATATATGAGGTGACTCAACCACGAAACTGATGCAATGCCGTGAGCAACCACCTCCGTCTTTTAGACTCCACCTTCGTGACGTAAATATCCCTCTCCGTGGTGGCACTCTGTTATACTGTCGCGCGCCCCTCCTCCTTGCGGCTAAAAGGGTGAAGCCAGGTGAAAAATATTGCCGCTATGAGTCGACAAATGTGACCGAGATATTTCATTTCGCAGCGCCCCCCCGAATACACTTTCACTACTGATTTACGCTGCACTTAACATCAATTGTATCTGACACAGTATGCTCCTTGGGAATTCGCGAAGCGCATTTACCCTGTTAACGAGAAAGAAAAATATGGATAACGCAGGGTAAGAGTATGCTAAAGGTGTGGAAAGCAAGGATTAAAAAATGCGGAGTGAGACAGCGTTGATATGAAGAAGGTTTTTTAATTAACCCTTAGCGAACGAATGCCGCCATACTCGCGACGTTGCAAATATTTCAAGAAAATCGAATTGATATTTGTATTGATCATGACTTAATATTCTTACATACATACATCTATTCTTTTTTCTCAACCTCTATTATTTTTCTCTAATTTTTACATCAGTATCTTTTTGTATGGACATATCTGTTCATATATCGCCTATTATTACTGAAAATTATTCATGCTCTTTTTCTCGTACCAGTAATAAAGCAGCTAAGGTCTTAAAATTCCGTTGATCTATCGGTCTTTGTTCCAGAAAAATGCGCTCGTTTCTTAAGGATTAAGGGTTAAGGGTTACTTTACTTTTTCGTAATAGACTCCCTAAAAAATAAAGGTTCATTTTTTCCAAGCGCGGGAAGGTTCTCGTTGAAATCGTCGAGCTTAATTCCGGGCTTTTTAAAGACACTTTAATTTTATCCTTAATCCCTGGAAATGCCCTGATATTTCCTACAGCTACCTACAACAGTCAGCCGACAATTTTGGTAGTACCATTAATATGATTCGAGATAAATAAAATGTCCCGAAGTCTGTTATGGGGGATGAGCGCGTGACGTTTTACGACCGGCCATTACGGAGCCATTTCGCCTGGGCGGAATTGGCTTTTGATCGTTCATCCGCTTTTTTTTCCGCGTGCCACTTTCCACGCGTTTCACCGTTCGTACGAGTTCCGGGGGCCGATTAGCGGCAATCATCTCGGCCCTTTGCGCCTCTCGAGGAATCCCACGCACGTGCGCGCGTTTATAAAGTCCATGCCGACAATGAAGCGTGGCAAGGGTAAAAAAAATTTCGATCCTGAAACACCAGAGTGTAAATCCTCACCGTGGTGTAGTGGATAGCGGCTGGGACTTCCACGCGGAAGACCCGGGTTCGAATCCCACCCATCATCGATAGTTTTTCCATATGATACGTGTACTGTACCTCTGGTATTTCGGAATCCACCTGTCGACGGTCGATGCCATAAATAAAAAATGAGAAAAAAAGAAATGGTTGCTTGAACGGTAAATATTTATTCACGATAAACATGATGAACGAATATTTAACAAGTAATCACCAGTCGGTATAATACTGTAGAATACATTCGGTATATTATCATTTAGATTTCGTATTCTGCGTTAAATAATTACCATTAATATATAATATATACGTTATTATATACTTGCGTTATATATTACATAATTATGGAATGAGGAACAATTACCATCCTGATAAATGTGAATACTCGTCCTGATGAAGACAGAATGAACAAAAAAGAGTTACAAATGTACCAACGAGTACATCCCAGGCTAAATGACCTCAGGAGTCTGCGCCAAAAACGAATTAAAAAAAAATCTTCACCGCCCTGTAAGTCATCCACGTACCCCTGATTCGGAACAAAGTGCTCTCCCAGCGGTACTCGGAAGAAGTATCTCAGCGGACTGCAGGTTCGATGTCTCCGCGATGTAAAGTATACGGCGCACCACCGACTATCACCCTCCCACGATTTTAAACGAGCCTGTCAACTCCTCCGAAGCAAGAGCGATTCACGAGCCTGGCCGCAAGTCGGGTGCAACCGACCCTAGATGACCTCGTTCACGCCCGAAAATAACTTTCGCTCCCATCGGCTCCACCCGATACGTCGGCCCTCTTTTCCTCGCGGGTTTTTCTCCGGAATTATCGATCGGGAACGAGGAGAAGAGAAAACGGGCGGCTCGGCCGAGATAAAGATTCTAATACTTTTTCGATCTTAACCGGGTAGTGCAGTGAGTCGTTACAATGGAAACGCATTAGGCGGCGCGTGGAATATCGCGATCGAATGGAAGAGCGGCGCATTGTTTTAATTTACGGTACCGTTTCGCCACGGAAGATACAATCTTCCTATTATAGCACTGAGTACTTGTTAGTGCACTCCCCGGGCCCCGGGGGATTTCCTGCGTGCACACGTGCGTTACACGTTTCGAACAATAAAGGTCAGCGGCAGAAAGAGTTTACGGTAGGGCGACCGTTTCGTTGGCCACCGTCCAATCGTTCGGTCGTAAAGTTCGGCAAAATCGTAAAGGCTCGACTCTCATCGGTAGTTTAACGCCGATGTCTGCTGGAGAGGACTGGATTTATTTTCGGCGATGTGTATCCCTGAGCTTTGGGCCCCCGCGCTGCTTACCTAATGGCGATCCGAGGATCCGTATAGGGAAGCGGCGCGAAACTTCGTGTTTCTACTCGGAAAATAGTTATTAATGATGGCCCCGAATTTTGGAGCGATGCAGTATTATATTCTGCTCGGAAGAGAATCGTATATTTACTATTACAGTTTCACGTGTGTGTATGATAATCCTTATTCTATAAGATCGCAGTTCCTCTCCGTGATGGGTAAGAAGCATCGTGTGCTTAGATGAAGTGCATACGTAGATAATAATTTAAATCCAGATAAAGATAGGAAACAATCTTGTATCTCGAGGAATTCAATGTGAGCTTTGCACGTCTAATTTACCGATTTTACCCGATGCGGCAGTGAATGATGTGTGGTCGAAAGCCATGAAATGGTCGGGTAAAGACATTAAAGGAACGGTGCCATTCGTCGGCCTTAACTTCCTTGAAATGGCCGTTTTAATGAAGGGTAAACGTGAATCTGGCCATATGCAATCACGAGGAAGAGATAAAAGCATGTGAGGGTCGCAAACGCCGATAGCTCTATAATACGGTTTCGTTCACAGGAGTTAAAAAAAAAATAGTGTGAGACATGATATGCCTAGAAAAAATAATGCTATTACACCCAATTCTGTTTTAACACAAACTTCTTTTACACGATTTTGATTTAACACGAATTAGGGAAAAAAGTTTAATTCTCTTTTTACACGACTTATTTTGATTTGACACGATCAACCCAAATTCTGGGAAGAAAATTTTGCTTTACTTTTATTTTTACAACCGCGACATTGGAGATATTTTTTTACACGAATTTTTTTTACACGTACCCTGTGGGAACGTATCTATCGTGTAAAAACAGAATTAGGTGTATTATGTGCACATTATTATTACTTGCTTCTAACGTCGTCTTACGATTTTTATAATAAACAAAAAAACAATTCAAATTTTTTCTGAAGAGTGTCGCAGATCAGATGGCCGAAACGTTAATTTTGGGTACCGTGTTTATTAACTTATACACCTGTTCGAAGTAAAGATCACTCAAGTCCTATCGAAGAATAATTTAGTACCGGACACTCAAGATTCTGTACTTAAAAAAACAATTCTTTGTTCTATTCTCTTACCATTCTTCCAAATGATCTTCATTACTGTCGGACTTATTTATTGATTTTCGTTCAAGCCACGCTGTTACAATTCACATCTAACGTATCTCTTGTAATTTTTATAATTGGTATAATTAGTAAAGCAAACATTTATAATTGGTATAAGAAACAATTCCTTATTAATTTTTCGTCATGCAAGAAAAATTCTAAACAGCCAAAATGGAAAATTCAGTGTGGGGCGTATACGCCCCACGCGGCACGAACCGTGTAAATGCAAAATTCAGCGTGAAGCGTATACACACCATGCGGCACGAAACGTGTAAGGTGACCCCTACGAATGACCAGAGACCACTGCGTGGAGCCCTTTCGGGGAAATGTATTGCAAACGTGTCATTAGTCGCGTTTGGATTCTTCCGGCCCCCCTGACGAACCGCTAAAGCGCTTCTGCCTCCAGATTGGCGGTCAAATGCGTGCCTTTGCCTTGCGCCGCGCAGCGAAGGTACCCGAGATCCCAGCCTTTCGAGCTGCCGCAGATTCGATCTACCGGGATGGTAATTTATCGCGAATCGCGGAGACTAATCGCTTGTAACTATTATGTCGCTTCGCGGCATGCGTCTAGCCGTGGAATCTCGACACCACGCCAAGAAGTCCTGTTCGGTCTTGTCGACCTTCCGCTTTGGACATCGTGCCGATTAACCATTAGCAGTGGCGCAAGAGCTCGTAGAGGTTCACGAGGAATGTTAAACCGCTAAATCGTGCGCCTACGAATGGCTCGCATGAAACTTTAGATCGCCGTTTACAAAAGTTATATCGTGTTTCCAGAGCTTTTTTTGTGCTAATAACCGTAGCGGCGTTCGAGTTGACTTTACCCTATGCAGTCGTAAGGTATTTGAGCATGGATGTTCTGTTGGTTAGAATTTTTTTTTACCTGCACGTAGTGCGATATACGTACACCCGATTATTATCTACGAAATGCATGAGATTTATTAAAATAAAAGTATTTTAATTAAATAGAGTTAAAAGATCGGTACTCGCTTCGGTGGTACATATAGTAAAATTGGAACGGTACACAAAAGATTAGCATGATCTCTGTGTAAGGATAATACGCAAAATGGAGGCAAAAGATCGTTCTATTTGGGTGAAAAGTTTCTAAATAAATATTTATTCAAAAAACATTAAATAGAGTTATTTAAATAGAGTCTACTCTACTGTATTATATATATCAGTACTGTAGTAGCTCTCTTTAGTGTGATATTTTTCAAATCCATTCTGAATAGGATTCTTCAAACGGTTCCAAATGTTTTCTGGAACTTCAAGAGCCCTTCGAGCTCGAGAATCGAAAAGTCTTTGCAAAAACGCGGCCATCCGTGGTGCGTCGTACTGATGGATTTAAAGACCATTTCGGTTGAGATATCCGAACCTCTCTCGGAGAACTCTTCAGGACCCTTCCATCCTCCAAGTACAGACACGCCACATTCGAGGCCGCGATCCTTAGACGATTGAGTTAAACTGGCGCAATGGATAAATTGCAGCACTTCGGCACATTGCCTTCTTTTTCCCCGTCCTTCGTTATACTCGCCGCCGCTTCTCTCGTCGCCGATCGACGACGGACGGATGGACGTGATGCCCGTTACATTCAATTAACTCGTGGCCCAGCGACACTTTGCCGTTTCTTTCAAAGATTTTCTGCGCCACACGGCCCATAAATTGATTCCGTCGTGCCGACAGTCAATTACTCGGTGCGTACGATCCGTCTGCCCGCTATTATAAATGCTTAAATAAGCCTAAATAAGACTCTCCCTCGCACGAGCCGCAACTTCGAACGTCGTCCGATGTCGTAGAAATTCCACACTTCTCTCTTTGCTCTTGTCGATTTCATAAGGTCTCGTTAAGACCGAAAACGATTCGTTCGGCGTACGTTAATTGTATTATGCGACCTCCGATAACGTCGAATTCTTATCCAAGCCGGAGAATTATTCTCGATTAGGAGGTGAATTATTTCGGTTGGATCGGTTGGTTACGTTCTCGCTCGGAACGACTTAATCAGCGATACACGCACCCCGTTCGTTTAATTTTCGATTAACGTTCCCACAGCATCCAAGACGCAAGAGATTCGCGCGGTATAACGATGTAACTTTGTAACGTTCCTTAATTGGCACGCAATTAATAATGTACTGTTGCGTGCACCGTTCGAGCTGGGCACCAGACACGATCCTCATGCATGCGGAATCAGCGTCCACCTCGTTAAGGCTCGTTTACACGTGGTAACCTTGAGGACCGATTAAAATGTTACGAGACACATATGAAAGGATACGAGGCGTTTGTTCTCCTCGAATCTGCATATAGCTGCACTTAAGGACTCTAACGTGCTTTTCACGTTTGATTTATTTCTCGCCGAGGAACGAATATCGCGTCGTAATTTCCCGTGTCAGGCAGGAAGAATTTTTGCGAGATCGTCCAGTTTCACGGCCTGGATTTGCACGCAGGGCCGCTTGCGGTTTTCGAATTTCTCTTTGTTTTTGATTTGTTATATTTACTTCGAACTGAACATCACGCCGCGACTTTTTCCTCTCGCATCCCATCGATTCATCGATTATTTTCATCGTTGCTCAGGATAAAGGATCGGCGTTTAACACCTCGAGGATGAACCTATCATTCTCAACGGGATTCCAGGAAGTTTATGATTGTTTTTTATTAATGCCGTTCCGGGGCACGCGCCCCCCCAAATACGTCCTGCCGCGACGTTTTGCGTAATGAGCTTCGTGGAAGTTCTCAGTTGCGAATCGAGCCGATGGGACATAAACTGCGTCGTTATATATTTATACGTGCGTACGATGCGTTATTAAGGTCATCAGCTGCTGCTGGTTGCCTGGTCAAGTACAGACGATCAACGTAACCCGGTGATCATTGCGCGTGAGAGAGGCTTGTTCCAACGTTTTGGTCATCTCAAATGATCTTCACAAAAAATCCTTCAAAACTTTAAAAACCCCTACGCGGACTATAAATGTATTCTTTAATTTTACACAGTTCCATAATGATAAGGCATATTTCTCTTCAACGCTGGTCAAAAACCTTGCATTTTTGAAAAACACGTAAAATCTAGATCCTTATCATTTGGACGTTATAAATAGCCTATTATGCACAAATACGTTATTAAAGGTGGCGAGTTATCAATAGCACTGGTCTACATTAAAAATCTATCAGAGTTCAAAATAGTTAATCCCTATTCATTTCGATGTGAAATAAACGAATGTGATGTTGAAAACGTTTACTTAACTCTCATTCTCTTGAAAAATGGGAATTAATATCGTGATAAAGGGCAATTTTTGCAACTTTGGTTATTTTTTATCCTTACAAATAAAAGCTGGCAATACTGAGTATGTCATATTTTCTTCCTAGAGAAGCCATTTTATTTACACTAATGCCTTTTCTTGTGCTTAGAGAATGTATCTACTCTTCTATCTCAGTAATTCTCTGTCTTCTAAGTCAAATTTCCAGGTAAGTAAGAAATCAAAATCCAAAAGCTAACAAAAAAATTCTGGCATCATATTCTTGTTCTTCGATCTCAATTTGGTTGGAAATGACTATTTTTGAAAACGATAAAGACAACTTTAAGTTTTTTGTTGACCAGCGTAGTAGGAATTCGAATGTATCACAGAATCGTGGCTCGAATAAATATCTAAACGCACGTTCGTGCATTCGATATTGTGCGATCGCTTTATGAGTTGCGGACTAGAGCGGCGGCACTCGAATGTGCATAAATCCTATATAAAGACCGGCAACTTCTAAATGCGGCAGTGATCCGTTCGAGTTACGTAACGGGCTTACTAAACAGCACTTAGCGAACCCGTAATTGCCTCGAACTTATTCAACGCCGCTCGTACATAGGTGTTGCCGCATGCTTGTCTCGCACGATTTCAAGTTCGATGGGCGTTCCGTTTTCTTCCCGGAGATGCAGGCAGAAGTGCGTTTAACGAGTCGAGCGGCTTGTAGTTACGTCTAATTGCAATGGAGGAGTCATTAACAATACAAACACACCGCGGCAAAGGGAGGTGAAGCGTCGTTAAGTGATCTCGTTTTATGTTTCCAGGCATGCGCTCCGAGGTACGTCTGGTTCTCCGTATCCCAGGCAAAGTACGATCCGGACATGGACAATCGATGGAGCAAAGAATCGACGGTCGGAAATCGAAGGGAGCCCGTGGGTACCTGCTGGGTCGCCGCTAATAATTTCAGCAATTCCCAGGAATTCTCCCCGTGTCGTACGAGTGAGTTTCTAATCTTACTGTAGCGCTAGAGTGAATCTTCTGTGGTGCTGTAGAACTTCCTTGAAGCTGTGTGAATCAGGAAAGTCATTGAGACGTGGTGGGATTAAAAAGTGTCCCGCCTTTTCGATACACGTGTATGTATACACTGTGGAATGTTCTTTATTTCATCTTGAAATACTAAGGTGACTCGAAAGACGGCGGTTTATAATATATTTCACCCGTCTGTGTTTTTTGTCTTACCTTTTGTGGATGAAATCTGGGTTTAGGTTTCGACTGTATATTGTACGCGTGTGTGTGTGTAAGAATGGAAGTGTAGTGTAAAATTAGTAGCCAAGGACATACTTTAAATTCCAATGTGTAGGATACGTAATCTTAACATTAAACGACACTACAAGCCACTTTTCAGACATATTTAGATGTACTGTATATATTTTTGAAGGAAAGGAGGACAAAGGAAAAGTTTCAATTGATTAATTATATATTGCTCCATACATTACAATATTTAAATTAATAATTACGATATTGCTCCATACATGACAACAAGATCATGTAACATATTAGGAAATACCTTGTCACAAAGATCTACAATTTAAAAAAAAATTACTCAGCGGTCATTCGGACCGATGAGGTAAGTTTATTGTTAATAGAAAATTTTGAAAATGGAACAAACGATCCCGGGGACTGTGGCTGTTTGCACTTTTGACTTAAGAAGCGCCACCTTTAAGAGAGCTCTCGAGTCCCTTGCTTCCCATTCCACACTTTGCGGGAAGGAGAACTTTTAGATTTACAGCGTACGCCTCTTAGTAGGCTCTGGATTTAGCTCGGTTTACACAAAATGCTGGAAAAAATCTTCGCTTCTGGCAACACTCAGCTTGGCTGCTACAAACAGTTGTAAACAGTTTCTCCTTGTATGGAGGACTAGCTTGTGCGGTTATTCTGGCGTGCGTTAAAGTATTCGTTCTATGCGAGGTAAATTTTCTAAGAGGACGGTCAAAAATCCCACGGGACGAATTTCCACCAGGGACACTAAGGATCACCCACGACATATGGTCGTGTCCTCGAAGTATAGCAACCATAAATATGCTTCGTAACAGGATACTTCCTGTCGACTACGTAGGCCTGGCTCGCGTTTAATGACAAAGGACATATCGACTTTCTCTGACACGTCGCATGTCCTCTTGTTTAGGGGCTGATTTAGAAAAGGCTGCTTTGTAATCAGCGATGTTAACCGTGTACAACTTTGATTTCTGTTTTCTTCAACCCATTTGCATCATTGGCGTATATATACGCTCAATTTTCCTGGTCACTATCACCAGAGCCTTATGCATACGCTCAACCTTGTTGGTCACTATCATTATTTTTCTTAACTACTATTATTTATCCGTAGCTAAAAAATAGAAATGGAGAATGTTGGAGATAAAAGTAGTAATGCTGGTTATAATAAAGAAGAAATTGGGGTACTGAAACGAAGACAAATTATTGAAATAAGACCCGGAAATAAAATTTGATATTAAAAACCTTTTCTTTTTCATATTTCCTTATGATGCAAATGGGTTAATACAAAACCCATATATATAACATTGCACGACTGTCTTTGATTATTATTAATATATAACACGCATATCGAGTTTCTTAAAAGGATACCCAGTAGTAGAGCATCGTTTTATGTGTATATGTATCAGTGGGTACAGCCACTCTTCAAGATAATGGTTCACTGCAGTCCTTAGATAAAATTCCGCTGAAAGTGCAGCATTCTACTTTTATCGGTTACTTATCATCCTCTAAGCAGACTGTCTAAAATCTATCTGAAAAGTTATTTAGGAACTGCTCGGTATCGCGCTGACCCATCGGGTTACCTAAAGTACGTTTTATCTGACCCTGTATTTAATCTTTGCTAGAAATATCCTTATTCCACTTATAAATTTGAGTCACTCCATTCAATCCAACGCGCATTTACGCGTCATGCGATGTGCTTTTAACATTAAACCTACCATGTCCGGTTGGTCGTTTCTTAGAAAAATTACTGTATTTCATAAAAGAGCATTTTATAAGATTTTCCATAATTCTACCGCACAGTGTGAATTATTCTATCGATATATTTGTATCTATTTTTAATAGCCTTTTTCTATACAAATATACGTGGTATGTACAAATATGTTCAGGAAGTGGCTGGTTGGTTTAGTGTTAAGGAAGTTAAGTCGCAATCAAATGCGCGGAAAGCTTGCAAACGCAACCGCAGACATTTGGAAATCGTTCGACCGTAAAATATAGCAATCGTTGCAATCACAGTGTATGGAACATATTCGAGAGCTTCGGGAGCTTCGTTTTCGAAGACGCAAATAACGCGTCCCATGTTTTCAAAATCGCGATCTTTGTCTGCAATTAGAATCAGGAGTCTCTTCGCACGCGATAAAGCACTTTGGAGCGGAAAATCTCGCGTGCATACCATGTGCTTCACGGATCATGCACAAATCAGTACATTTTGATCATTCCTGACTCAACACCCACTTCATAGACGTAAAATGATACGACGTATATCGATCAATTCATAAAAACAAATCTTTTTAGTTAATTAACATTAAAGATTATATAAATGTTAATATATACCTGTCACAAAGATACAAAACTTAAGAACATAATTGTAAATTTGCACATCACCATGCGCTGAGAATTCCCTTAAAAAATGTCAAAATATTTCATAAATTCTATATGTTTCTAAATAGCAGCGAAGAACGCACAGAGAAATATGTTTTTAATCTCCCATTTCATTCACTCGTACACTATTTCATCGCCAGAACAAATGTTCTCTATTGGCACAATTGCGCCCAGTGAAGTCTATTTATACAGTCAACGTATTGTAAGTGATCAGCAGCACGGGATTCTATATAAAGAAATATCTAACTGTTAAAAATTCCTGATCAATTTTAAACATTTAACCTAACGCCGACTGGATACTTGATATGAGATAAACCGCGAGGTCAGGCGGTGCATTGAAATCGAGCCCGCATTAAACTCTTACGGAAATATTTGCGTTCCGGCGAAACAGGCGCTCGCAGTTTCCCGGGAACGGTTCAAACAAATATTATGGCAATCGATTATGAAAGTATGAAATCCTAGCGGAACGTAAACCGCGGAAGCGAAGTGTCCCGACGGAGCTGTGAGCTCATCGTCCAGAAATTCCGTGCCGGGTGGGTAATTAAACAATTTGTTAGAAGCGGAGTGTAACGAACGGTTGCTGCCGCTTTTCCCGAGAATCGCAACGCCTTTTTAGCGAGGCGTCGGATCGGCCGCGGTTCACAATGCCCTCACCGACATTGCTTTATCGCGACTCGTCCGAGTCGCGCCCATTGTCGTCATTCCTGGCACGAAATTCCACGTTCTGCTTCTTCTTCGTCTATGTCTTATCTCGCCTCATCTCTCTGCTGCTTAACGACTTCCGTATCATTTTTCGTTTATATACCGACATCGTAGCTTCGAACCGTTATGAAACCCGCAAATTGTTCTTACGGCTTATGGCTGTTATCATTTTCTTTAGCGTATCATACAGTTTATAACGTGAACGTGCACGTGGAGCTGTTTGCGCAATGAATTTAAACACTGTTGCTTACGGTACTTATTTTACCTGGTACGTGCTTATCACGACTGGTATAGGTGTACGAAGAGTGCACACGCAAGGACGATGTAGTTATACGAATTAGCTAGTTATTTTATATAGCTTTTTTATTTTTTTTTATGTAAACATTTTTTTTTTATCTCTATTTTTTTTTATATAAATTATAAAGTTTGATCAAGAATCTATTTTCAATTTTGTTCGACGACCTTTCGTCATCTTTTTCGCAAATTTATAATTCCGCGATCATAAAACTTCCGGCCCTTATCAGCAAAATACTGAACCAAGTGCGATTCGAAAACCGAAAATACTTTCTTGGCCATGTATATATCATGCACCTTCCGGACACATACGCGTCAGCTCTAGAGTATTAAGCAAGTGATTACGCGGCCAAAAGCGGAACACGTCTCACCCGTCTTTCTCGAAATACGGTTACGCGGAAATCTGGTGGCGGCACCGTTACGCTTCTAGATGTGCCTTATAGAGTGGCAATAAGTATTTTTTCCTAAATTTGGTGACTCAGGATGCCAGAGAAATTGTCTTTTCCAAGAAGGGAATAAAATCCTTCGATTCAGTACACCTCGGCATCAACGTCTCGCGATCGGCCATATTTGGATTCTCGTTCGTACCGAACATGCTCGTAAATTCTGTCTCCAATTATTCGTTCTTATCGATTTTGTATAAAAAGAGATTCGGCGCTAAGACTCTGGAATAAACAAGCTGCGAAGTGGGTTAGGGCAGAACGCAATGAGTAAATTCTCCGCTGAAAGGCGCCCACGCGTCGATGTGGTCAAGGAACTCTGAAAAAATCGTAATTAGAAGGCGCCAGTGCCTAAGGCAGCAACTCACCACCGTCCTAACGAGGCCAATTAGCACTTGATCCTGGTTGAATTACGATCAACCTACCCGATCATCTACGGTAACGCTATTTTACTCCTCTCCTGCCTCTGGATTTATTAAAACAAATCGTCTCTGGCCTGCGTCGTCATTGTTCCGAGTGATTAATAAGAATTACAACTTGCTGCTTCACGTGCTCCGACATCGCATAGAACTTGACGATCAAGGACGAGTGTCGAATAGACGACTGACGCCATGGCCGATTTATAACTTTGATCAATCACACGCGTTACGATGGATCTTGAGCGCTTCGTAACCGTAGCGAATAAGGTTGTAAATTTGGAAGATTTCCGTTACCAAGGAGATACCACTATATATAACGCGTGTGTGCGATACGCATGACTCACGATGATCGACGATCGTATTTTCCTTGGATATAGCTAGCGTCCTTCGAAATTTGCAGAAAAGAAATGAATTCGATAAGAGACGCATTATCGTTCACCAACATGTGCACACATTGATGGAGAATTGAAAATACAGTAGTTCCATTCATTCCTCGGAACCTGATTAAGCGTAGTGCGTATAAACGTAAATTCTCCGACACACATTGCCCCGATTTCGTCACAGATCAATGTCGATTCCATAGAGGCTGGAATTTCGAGTACCAATCCGATATTTCGATTTGACTCAGAGGCGCGCGTGAGGATGATTTTGGATGGTTTTACAGAACCGAAAATATGATCGACAAATACCATTCGAGCGGAAATGTTTCCTTTTCACTTGTCGCGGGTTTCGACTCAAGTTCGAGAGCGCAGAGTGCCTCCGTCCGACAAGAATAGCACCCTCGCAGGGCATCGAGACGCTGGCTGATTATAAATAGATCGACCGGCGGCGATATCGCATAATCAAACTTTACTTTCTTACTTCACCCGTTTTACCACGCACGTAGTTTTCCATAAACCAGTTCTCGGTGGAATAAAGTAATCTCATTGTTCGCGACCCTGGCTCGATAGGTGATTGTATAGTCAGAGAGCGTGGAGGAATTATCAATTTGATTGTGCTTACCACTCGAGTAATAATCTGAAAAAAAGCTCTCAAGGACCAGCACTGTGAGAGGAAGCCGTTTTAAAAATGCACTTATTAGAACGATTAACAATAAACCTACTGAAGCGGTCAAATAGATCGGTCAGTCGTCTCTTAGAAAAATTGCTACACTTCGTAAGAGTGCATTTTTTGAGATTTTCTATGATTGTACCGCAGATTGTGAATTATTTTATCGATCTATCGACATCTCTTCTTAATAGTCTCTTATTTTAAGGTTTACTGTCAAGAAAGACACTTCGCGTTTGTTTTATTTTCACCATCGAGCATAGAACCATATAACTGAGAATCTGCAATTATAGATTCTAGGCGATAGTTACAGGACTTAACATGTTTCGCGCCGTGTGGGGTATATACACGCCACGCTAAATTTCTCTTTCAGACTATTTGGAATACTCCTTGCAGAATGAAAAACTGGAAAAGAATCGTTTCTTATCTATTATAAAAATTCTGAAGCGTGCGTTCGTAGCAAATTGTAAAAGCGCTGAAAAATACACCTCACGTGGCTTGAACAAAAACCAAAAATAAATCCGAGAGTAACCAATAATCGGTCTGGCACCCAATGTAATAACCATATTATGTAGAGAAGTAATGGCTGAATTCTTAATGTTTTCGAACAAGTCACCCATCACTCCCATCATGCTTTTTGGCTGCCAGTTCTTTAGCACGAACGCGCTAACCCAACATCAGAGATTGTTCGGACCCGAGAAAAACACGGCTTGGGGTAATTTTTAGAGCGTGGGGAGATACGTCTCACGCGGCTTGAACAAAAACCAAAAATAAATCCCAGAGTAACCAACAATCGGTCCGGCACGTAATGTCTTAAGCGTATTACGTAGAGAAATAATCCTTGAGTTGTGAATGTTTTCGAACAAGTCTATACACCCATCATGCTTTTTGGCTACGAGTTCTTAGCACAAAGACGCTAACCCAAAATCAGGGACTTGAATATAAATGGACTTGAGACACTTTTAAAATAAACGCTTCAAATCTCCACCCCCATCGTGCTTTTTGGATACGAGTTCTTAGCACGAGCGCGCTGAGCCAAAATCAGGGATTGCTCGGATCCGAGAAAAAAGACGGTCCTGGGGTAATATTTCGAGCGTGTTCTCACGTGCGCAGAAAGAAACGTCGGCGCCGATCTGTCGTTAAGTGGCCTACGGCTCTTTTTTCCGCGGCTCAGACGCGACTGCATCGCCGACGTCGGCCGATTGATGTAACTGCGTGACTGGCAGCTCGTCTAAAGTGACCGATCGTCCGTCAGGGTCCCTTCATCGTGCTTATAACGCATGTACCTAAGCGCGTATGTAGAAGAAGGCACGGCCACGACCCTACAACGGGGAGCCCACCGGATATTCGCCCATACACGCGTCGTTTTCTTACTGCTCGTACAACCAGGCACGCATTGCGTCTCGTCTGCCGTCTACCAACTTCTCTCCAGAGTGCCACTGACCCTGCCTGTCGAATCTCCTCTTCATCGACTATTTGCCGCTTACGGCCAAAGTATCGCCGATCATTTCTGATTGCGTATAATCACGAAGATGAACCAGAACGATGGTCAATCCGTGCCGTCGATCCGCGCTGTATAAGCCTCTTTCCGAGCCCCGAGTACTATTCGAGAGATGGACCCCACTTACGAGTTTTAGAACTGTTGGCTCGAAGTATATTGATTTTGAATTAATATAATAAATGATACGGATGTTATTAGAGATTATACGTCGAATATAGTGTATTAATAATGATAAGCTATTTATGGAAAGGGATATACCGCGGCTCGTGAATAATCGCGTTAATTATACGTAGGATTGCACGCAATTCTCGTAATGCCTTCGACGGAGCAGCGGAAATATCATTGTCGTAAAAATATCGTACCTTACGCCGGGACATTCTCGTAAATATCAATAGAAACGCACGTTACCTTTCATTAGTCGGTACCACTCGTCGCGTTGCTTCATTTCTTTAGCCCGATAACTGACAATTTGCACCCAGCGACGGTAACTAATTACAGCGACGTTATCCTGACCTTGATAAGTTAATGCCGCTTATAAGTCTTGTTGCTTCTGCGAGCTGATAGTGCGCGATTCTCGATTAATGGTAGCGAGCCGTTATGACTACGCTGGCGTGGCTTTGATGGGTACGCGGAGTATATTGATGTTAATGCCAAGTGTCCGACCGAGATAAAGCTTTCCGGTTGTAATTAAGCTCGGGAGATAAATACCGCATATGCATTGCGCGAAACAATTCATTCTCTCTTTAACGATCAGGTAGGCCTATTTCTTCGCTAACATCGAATGTATAAACTTCCACTGCAACGACTCGGCAATAGCGATCCCTCTCGAGCACATTAACACTAGAACTATGAAGGTCTTCATTTTGACGGTTTTGAAATTTATTGCTTGAAAAATATTTATATAATTCATGCATCGTTTTGGAATTTTATGACGACTTTTAATGAAATATAAGAATAAATATGTATTACTTTGGAATTTCGAATCAGCCATTTTAACCTTTATAATCGGTATGATCTATACTTATTTATACCAAGACCCGCCAAAATGGCGGTCTTAGGAATTTGAAAGTTTATTGTAATTTGTGGACCATTTATGCGATGGTGGACATCGATACTTATTTACATTCATTTATACATCGCCTTCGGATATTTCCTGCAAAAATTGAAGTACACTTTTCATATAAAACTATATTAAATTAATTTTCATAAGGCAACTCCAACAACTCCAGCTTAAATATTATAACGGAATCCACTTTTGATTATGACTGAATAGATGTAATTGACTAAATGGCGCGCAAATATAGCGTAAAAGCAGGGTGATGCAGATGGCCTTTGCAGATATTTTATAATATTTTGAAAATATAACTAGAAAACAATTTTTGCTTCAATTATCCGAAGAACTCCCCAGTGAATATAGTTGTTGCAGAAAAAAAGTCTCTTCCCAACAACAAGAACCGAAAGTAATGGATTGTACTCCAGAAAAACTCTAAAAAAAGTCATTGTAAACGCAAATTTTGCCAAATGCAATTGCACAACAAAAACGGAACGATTTATACCTGTAATGAATGCAACAAATATATTTGTGGCAAACGTTCTTTTTTTCGTTAAATTATATTTTTTTATTCACATCAACTAAGCCAAAAGTTACAATGAAAACTATTATTAAAAATCCGTCAATTTGACGTGGATGATAGAACTGGGTATATATTTAACGTCGGTAATTCCACTGTTACTGAATTCCATAAATTCGAAATCCCATAAGAATAACATCCAACGATATTTCACGATTGCGGTAAAAGCTGCATCAGACGTTACTGCAAGATGAGAAAGTCGAACGGAATAGACATGAAAAGAAGTATAGGGGAAAAAGAAACGAGAGACGGTTATGCGAATGCATCTCCTTCGCTTCTGCATTCTCATCGTGCCTACTGATATACGGACGACGGGCATCGACGCAGAAGAACTTCCGTACGGAGAGGGACTACACGATAGCGTATCTGGCACGTGAAACGAAACTAAAAGCTCCTCTCCACGCGCTTCCTCCGTGTCGCTGTGGTTCACGTCGGTAGGTACGAACCCTCTTTTCCACGTCCTTTTTCGACGCTCCTTCGCGGCCACGGTGGTTGAGCCCGCCAAGTGGATCGCCGAGCTCTCACTGAAATATCATCGCGGCCTCTGGCGGCACTTAAGAAACGCGGATATTTCTGTGATTGCAAAAGGGCATTCCTTTTGATGGGATCACCAGGCGGAAGGGGGATATTACCGGTGGAACGCTCGTAATAACCCTCCTTTTTCTTAATGACACGTAATTGCTCTAGCGAGTACATGGAGGAGAATTGGTTACGAGCTAAACGCTTTGTCAAACGAGGATGGTACACCGCAAAGCTTTTGAAAGTGATCCTACCGGATACTCGTTGGGATGGCGTTAACGATTGCATCACGAACGATCTTTCCGTTATATCGACAACACGGTTTCTGGGTATTCAGCTTGAGGGAACTACGATGATGCAACGAATGTAGTTTGTAATATTAATCTATGCGATATGTGCAATAAAGGCGAACATTAAAGGTGAACGCCATAATTGAGAGTGTATTATATCGGAGAAATCAACGTCGAAGATCAAATAGAGACGGGAGTTAAATGTATTTTTAAACGTCGATGCACTCCCAAGCGTGAAAAGTGAGGGGACTCGGCTTTGGCGATGAAGTGTCCGGCATTGTGTTCGTGGCATTCTATCTGAGACGGTTGGCGCGTTATCTGGTTAACGACCACGAGTATCTGGACACTATTTCCTGGGGTGCATCGCCTAGGCCCCTTCCTAGAACCGAGTAAAGGCCGAACGTTAAACTGACGGATGGATCGGCCGATCCCTCCATCCGCGAATCGAGCGAGGAAAACGAATCGCGAAGGCGTCACGGCAGAAGATCGATCTGGGATTAATGATGCGTGCACGTACTCCGTGGACGTGTGCGTGAGTGCGTGCAGTGGGCCTTTAAAGCGAAACCACTGGACTTCCTAGTCGATAACTCGATACACGACCACCACGATACGGTATGGATGTTCCACAAATGTGCGAGTAAAATATTTCGTTTTTATCCACGCAAGTCCTTAGCTATAGCTAAAATTCCATTGTCATACCGTGTATTTGTTAAAAAAAATTCCGAGGCGATCTTCTTTGTCACTTGGTTTATCACTTGTGATTTGATCGATGGAAGAATTTTTATTCGGTCCAGGAGTAAAAATATATATGTATATGTTTATATATATTTATAAATTAATATATATACATATATCTTAT
>JBCFXI010002466.1:11393-22427 GCA_038496175.1 Ampulex compressa | reverse complement strand
ATTATTAATAATATTATTAATAATAAAACTCCTCGAAAATACCTTGGGTGACTTCCACAAATATCTCGACTGATCTATAAAAGAAATCGGCACACTTAAACTTCGAAAGGACCACAGTTTAAGAAGTAAAGCGGACACGATTAAGACTGCGAGCAGCCAAGACAAACGCTGGCATTTGGAATAAATTTGGATTACGAGATCGCGCCTTTTACGACACTGTCGTAATCTAGGGTTAAGAGGCTCCCCGTAATCTCGACGCGGCAGCGTGGATGGAAATAGGTTAGAAAAAAATCCAGGCCCGAGAACATCTCGCGAATAACGCGAACGACTTAGCGCGCCCTGAAAAATAATCCCCCGCTGGATTATGGGTTCAAATCCAGGGAATTTTCCGTTAACATTATTCTACGCCCGGCCACCGGCTAATCCCCATTAGCGAAATTACATGAAATTATAATAGAGCCTGGCGCCGGGGGTTTAAGCCACCCCCGGCCCCCCAAATTTTGGCGTATCTATGCGTGGCCAGCTTTCGGCACTGTGCGGGAACCGAGCTGCTGAAACGTGCGTATTCGCCCTTCGAGGGGCGCGAATGTTGGAGGATAAATGGGGTCTCGAAGGGCGGACAAAGCTGAGGAACCGCGCTGGCTTCGTGGATAGAGACATTTAAGTTCACGCAGAGGGTGTGGAATTAAACACTGATCGTTATTTGTGGATAGGTGTACACCTAACCTCCTTGCTGGTTGGCGGTTCAAGAACTCGTGGGTTTCCTTTTGTCACACAGCATTGTATCCGACTGTCTGGGGTTGTTTTACAAGTTGGTGCGCGGCACGATTGTTATAGAGATTTATTTTAACACAGAGGTGATATATTATTATCGAGATTCTGATTGAATTGATATTGGAAAGTGATAGAGTTTGAAGTGGTTGATAAAAATGGCGTAGAAAAGGAGCGACTACGTGGTTCAAATTACTCCGTACTGTCAAATGGAGAATACAATATGGTGGCCAAGAAGAATCACAAGTTCTTAAATTGATTATTATGGTTAAACACGTTTTTGTAATTGGTTAATCGTGATTAATAATGGTTTTTTAACTACTTTTTCGATAAAATTAATAATGATTACCATGCGGATTCTTCTTTTGAGAACATAAATGTCTGAAGATAAATGTCTCTTGGGGTAGTCTGGTCGGTCTATGTTTCCTAAGTTACTTGCAGTATATATACTATAACAATTATAATATTCAATCAACATTATTATGTACGAATATATATATAATGCTGACAACATATACCCAATATATACAATACGGATATATTCATGATTTCTAAACAACGCAAATCCCGCGCAAATAAAACAAATCGCCGATTTTATCGAGAAACCCAAAATTTCTTTCCCATTTTTCCCGATGATCGAATCTGTATTTTTCGCCTCTATTTGCGCCAGAATTATCCCCGTTATTAATTCGAGCCTCGTATTTTCCCTGGTCCATCCGCGAAACTGCATTCCCCACCCCCCCTCCGCCATCAGTTTTCGCGAGGCGAATTTTAATAATCACCCCGTTATTCATTTATGATCCGTAATTACGGACTGATTAATCGGATGTTACATCGGCCTTTGTCCATTTTTATCCGGGAGCCGCGCATTATTCATCCCCAAGCATTATGGGATCATTAATTTCGAGGAAGGTATGCGATGCTTAATAGGATATCCGCGCGCGAACTGTACGTGTATCGGAAAACCCACGTTAATTCTCGTATCATTCCCGTTATGGCGTTGTATCGATTTTGAGCGGTGCGCACCGGTTAAAAAACAAAATCCACTCGCATCGCGTAGCAACGAATTAATGAGCCGTCCTATCCGGTAAATTATTGCGCGACAAGTTATCCGCTAATTAAACGGTTTATTTATATTTCGTTGTTATTATTACTAATACTGCTACTGCTACTGCTACTACCACCACTACCACTATTACTTCTACTATTACTATTAATATTGCTATTGATATTGCTATTATTATTATTATTAGTACTACTACTACTACTAATGCATTATTATTATTATTATTATTATTAACGCATTATTTACCGCTGTCCCTTTTTATAGCACGTGTTTTTTTATTTATTTCTACCTAAGCAGTGGAAGTTTCAGTTTGGATTGTTGTACTAGCTGCTATAAAAGTTACAGACTCGATCAACATATTTTTTCTCTAATTAGCTTAGGGTAGGAAATTAATTGATTAGCGTATTTTTTAGGTTTGCACTTGGCTTTGAGATATAATGGGTTAAGGGCGCAAGCAACCGCTTGGTATAGAGAGAGAAATTAAAAGATCAGGGGAGGCTGTTTATATAAATTATTTTATAACTTTTTTCACTGGTTTATAATATATAATCAAATAATCAGTTAAAAAAACGGGGTAATGTGATATTTAAAAAATGCATAAATAGTGTAAGTGTTTAATGTAACAGTAATTTCTAATTACGGTATTGTTTAACAAGCAAAAAGGAATTCCACGAATATTTTAAACACGTCTACAAATGATATGATATTACAAAAAGAAGTAAAGATAAGTCAATCGAAAGTTTAAGCGCAAAATCCTTATAACACTATCATACATTTTTTAATAATTACATTTATTTATTATAATAATATTATATAATATAATTATTATTATGAATATAATATATATATAGACAAAATCGTATATTTAAAAAAATAACAGTATGAAAATAATAAAAATAAATTTTCAAGATCGTAAATTCGATCGACTAATTCATTTTGTTCATTTCTTTCATTCCTCCACACACCTTTCTATTTTCGTATCCCTCCTCGTTTCTTCTCTCAATTTTTCACACTTTCCTCGGTATCCTGGTAACTTCAGCCGCTTAATTCCCGATTTTTCCCATAAATTCCCTCTCCCATCGCATCGCAGCGCCGCATATCATTTTCTGCCGTTGGAATCCGGCGATACGCGGTGATACATTATGCCATTACGACTCATTGCCCGACATTAGACGAGATTACGTGGCCCCCGTCGCTTTGCGCCGCGACTTAATGGCTTATTTCATCATCGTCCCGCGCCCTCTTCGCTTTTTATGGATCCTCCTTATGAAGCGCACCTGAATATCATTTCCACGATTTGTGAGGCCAAGCAAATTACCCTTTTGCCCGCGATAACCGGGAAATTGCCTGGGGAAATTATTTATTTCTTTATTAAGTATTATACTTTGGGCATTTTCAGTTAGATTCATTCATTTTATTATCCGTTCATTTGTTTCGTGAATTTTTATTACGAGCAAGGGATATTCCAAATGAGGCTGGAATTTGTTTTTCGACGTTTCTTGGATAGATCCTTAATTGGTTTGTTCATTTATTGTTAATTAATTAATGTCGAATTTTAAGTTTCACTCTTTGGCGATATTGATGATCGACTTATCGATTTTACTATTTTTTATTCGATATTATCATCGTTTCGTGTCTTCTTCGATTTTTATGGATCCTCCTCCTTAGGAAGATTGCTTGGGGAGATTATTTATTTCTTTATTATCTTATGAATTTTTATTTTGATTTATTCATTTTAATCGTAGTTTATTTGTTTCGTGAACTTCTATTGTCAATAGAGGATATTTAAAAATGGGGTGAAATCCATAATTAGCATATTTATTTACCCTTAATAAACACAGCATTTTTGTAGGACAATCACCAGTAGATCGACGGAATTTTAAGCATAATTGTTTTATTATTAGAGCAAAAAGAAAGTGCATAAATAATTTCCAATAATAATAGGTAGCATATGAACAGATATGTAGATACAAAAAGATACTGAAGTGAAAATTACAGAAAAATAAGGGGGGTTGAAATAAACGAATAGATGTAGAGATATCACCGCTTGTATGGCGGCATTCAATTTTCTTGGAATATTTATAATGTCGCGAATATGGCGGCATATACATATACATATACAAATACATATACATATACATATACATATACATATACATATACATATACATATACATATACATATACATATACATATACACATACATATACATATGTGTGTGTATGCGCATGTATATGTGTTATCATCACGAAAAGCGTTAATGAAGGTGCGCTTTGATCAATCTCACCTTTCATACAACCGAGTTTGGGATCGTTTTCACGTATTTTGCCGGGCTTTGTAACCGTATAATGGTTTCTTTGCCGTCCCAACGTGAATTGGGAACGGTTTTGATCTTGTTTCAATCGCAACTCCTGCGCCCAGATATGATTGCAAATGCCGAAACTCGATGCTGTTGAAGTTGAAGGGAACGCGGCTGGAAAAGTTGGCAGTATTTAGTTGACTGTTTCCCGAACGTTGTCGTTTATTTATTTATTTGCTTATTTAGACTGTTTAATCGTTATGCATTTAATAGTGAGCGATTAATAAACCTGCTTTTATATAATATATAATTATAAATATATTATGTGACTATTGATACGGTCCTTTTACCGCTCAATTTTCTTTTTGGGATAGATATAATGTATTGAGCCCATGCATAATTCCGTAGCAAAAATTAAATAAATTTGAAGCGCAAAATATTAAGGAAAAAATATTTTTGTCTGCGATTAATTAATTTAATTCAATTAATTTATTTAATTTGCGATTGAGTTGATTGAAATCGCTTTTTTTTACTAAATATTTTGCAACTATTTCTTTTAATAGAGGAACCTACTTCTTCACATAAAATTAGATTCCACTTTTTCATATTAGACACAAGTTTGCCAGAATAACCCATATTTGTTCGCGTACAATTCAAAAAACAGAATCTGCTTTTTTCAGAGCACTTATTCGCATTAGAATAAATTCGAGAGATACCACGCTAAAAAGAGGATTTAACAGACAGCTAAAACATTAAAGCCATATATTTTTAATAGTAGATTCCACTTTTTCACATTGAACTCAAGTTTGCAAGAATAACCCATATTTGTTCACGTACGATTCCAAAAACAGAATCTGCTTTTTTTCAGAATATATTCAAGCACTTATTCGCATTAGAATAAATTCGAGAGATACCACGCTAAAAAGAGGATTTAACAGACAGCTAAACATTAAAGCCATATATTTTTAATAGTAGATTCCACTTTTTCACATTGAACTCAAGTTTGCAAGAATAACCCATATTTGTTCACGTACAATTCAAAAAACAGAATCTGCTTTTTTTCAGAATATATTCAAGCACTTATTCGCATTAGAATAAATTCGAGAGATACCACGCTAAAAAGAGGATTTAACGGACAGCTAAAACATTAAAGCCATATATTTTTAATAGGAGATTCCACTTTTTCACATTGAACTCAAGTTTGCAAGAATAACCCATATTTGTTCACGTACGATTCAAAAAACAGAATCTGCTTTTTTTCAGAATATATTCAAGCACTTATTCGCATTAGAATAAATTCAGGAGGTGCCGCTCTAAAAAGAGGATTTAGCGCAGAGCGAGAACAGTAAAGGAGGCTAAAAGGGGGTTAATATCGTCTGGAACAAACGGCGGAGGTTCGATTACGTGGAACTTTCTGGATCTCCACGGGTTAAGGCCGCATTACCTCGAGAGACAGGGAGGATGGGAGGCCGGGCCGGGGTAGGGATTATTAATGGCCCCGAGTTGCCTTATCTTTTCCACTTCCTATTCGAGATACATAATACGTGGGTTGACCGCTGCTGCGCCTCCGCAACATCGCACTCTCGGCCCTCTTCCCCATGTTACGACTCTCCTCGCGCGTGCTTTTGTACCTACGCCCTTGGAGGGGCCCTCCAGGAATACATTCCCTCTCGAAACTCTCGTTTTTTATACGTCGGTCCATTTTTTACCCGCGACTACGCGTACGCTTGGAAAGGACGCGCGAATTCTGTTCCTGCTCATTACCTCCGCGATAATGGTGTCTTTGATATTCATGCTTGCGGCGATCATTCCTCTTTTTTCTCTCTTTTTCACGATTATGTTTGGGATTTTGGAAGGATCGATCTTCTTCCGGACGCACTTTCCTGCGGTGTTTTGTTTGGTAGGTTGATATCCAATCGCGCGCCTTGGGATAGACCTCCATGTTGGAATCGATTGACCAATAAGATGGCCTCGGGTACGAAGTTTTGAATTAAGGTGCAAGGATTAGAGGCTTTTTAAAAAAAAGTCAATGAATAAGGAAAGCACAAGCTGGAATACGTTGAATCTTATTAGATTATGTGGTGTTGCTGTTTAGCTGCTTATTCGCGAACTATTGCGTACAGTTCGCCATTGAGAAGTGTCATGGCGACGGGTTAATCTAACCCGTGCGCGACTCTTACGATTTTTACGTGTTTTCTTATGGAAATCGCTAAGGAGTTGCTTAATATCTAATTATTGGAAGTTTATATTATTTAAATTATCAAGACCTATTCATTCAGATCATTCATATTCATTCATTCAGATCAAGAGTTAATTCATTGTTCATTTGTATTCGTATTCCTATTGTATTAGTATCACGATGTCCACTATTCAATTTTTTGTTTTCGCTGTGTGTCAACTATTGAATCAAATTTTCCTTTTAAAAAAAAGAAATATAACCGCCATCGGGAATAACTACTTGTCATTTGCAATTCCAGGAAAACAATCCTTTTTTCTCAATTACGTTTACAACATTTTTTAAAAACAATTATGTTTGCATCGATCTCTTTGTATAATTAACAACAAAATTGTTTTTTTTTCTTTGCTTTGTTGTTTCTTCCCTATGTAATTTCTTCTCGGCGTGGAAATGACGGGGAAATTAAGTTTTCCACAATCGGATTCGCCGGAGAAAAATCGTTTCGCCGCGTACGCGCCTTTGTCGTCCATCCGCGCCTTTGCGCGCATCCCACAGAATTAATGTAGATTTTCAGCGCTGGAATGCCGAATGAATTACCGCTTTGTGAATCTTTTTTAAACAAACCTCGAGACCGCGGAAAAGCATTGCAGTTTTCTATCTCCTTTTTTAATTGCGCTGAAGGACGAGACAAGCGTGTTTCTTTGCGGCCATTTGCAAAGCGAAGCGATCGTCGGCAGTGACAAAAAAAAAGGGAGTGCGAAAGCACTTTGCTCGCAATTAACTTTATCCACTCTACTACCTTGTGTCATTACAGATACTCTGAGGTCTGGGGGAGTTTATTTTTGATAACAGAATAAACAGTTGCGCCATTGCTGAACGTGATTAATTATGTGCTTTTTCATTTTGAGGTTATTTTAAAATAAGCGGTATTAATCTCCACAAGGCAATAAGTTGAACAAAATGGATAATGTTGTGTGTACAGTCTAAAGTTCTCTTTAAAATGTACATACTACTAATTAAATTATTAAAAAATAAATCCATTTTTTATTTACCTTTTTAATTGTATAATTTAAAATAAAAAGTAAATACTATTGAATAAAGATAAAAAAAGGACCTGGCTGATTTTCGATATGCCTTTCAATTGCACTGTCTTATTGGCCTCAAAGAACAATTATTTATTAATAAAGAATTATAAGTTATTAATATTAACTATAACTATATATGACAGTGTTAAGTAACGAGTTAACAGTCACTAGTGATAAGATTACGATAAATCTTCCACCTCCGCAGCAAACCAACCAATCATCAACCCCCATCGATTCTGAGCCTCGCCATTTATCCCTCCCCATTTGTTTATCCACCGCCAAGGAAAATTACAGGGAAACCTCGACGTGTAACGAATATTTATTCGCATCCACTTAGGGAAAATCGCTTAGGAGACGCGAGCCAATTCCAAACCCTCCAATTTCCCTCCAACTTCCACGTCGTTTCGAGGCCTGAGGAGAACTTTGATGGAAACTCGAAACGATGACGCACCTAGCATAAAAGGGATGATTACGCCAGAAACCCCGGGAAAACTTGGCAGCGCGAGGGGGGGGGGAGGGTGGAGCGACATCAAACGTGTTTGCCTGGTGATCTTTGAAGAAAAAGCAATTTCGCACGGTAATCGTTTGGGTTTATTATAGGCGAATTCGTTCTGAGGGCGCTGGAAAAAGCAGCCCCTGTATGTTTGTCCTGTTCGCGAGATGTATCGAGTTCCTCGACCTTTTCTCCTGGCAGTGGCGCGGGGTAAATAACGTCGAGAATCTGAATCCACCCTCGAAAGGAGCTGAGAAGGGTGCGAGTTATTTCAATAGTCGGGACGATGATTCATGGGGCGATATCGCCGAGATTTTCCATGTCGAACTCGTTTTGAAGTATAGACTTTGGGTGGTAGAAAGATCGCCGGGCGATTTGTCATATTGTTTTCGTTTAATTTAGTTTGTTCGTTGTTTGAGTTTCAGTTTTTAGTGGTTTGTAGCGGTTTATTGTCCGTGTTAATTGGGTTGATTAATCAAAGAAGGAGGAGATAGTTGAAACCGAGTTCCAGTATCGTTTAAAAGAGCGAGATTCTTGGATTCTCGATAAAAATAATAGGATCAGAATGGAGATAGTAAATATCGTAAATCGAAAGCACAAAGGAAGATTAATGGAGAAGAAGGAAAAGACGAGGGGAAGATGAGAATAAAAAAGGAAGAGCAAGAAAGGGGGCACGACGAAAGAGAAACAAGGAATAAGGAACGAGGAAAAGCAACAAGAAATAAGGAACATGGAAAGAAGAACGACAAATAAGGAACGAGAGAGGAGGAACGAGGAAAGAGACACGCGTCACAACAGAAAACGAAGAAAGCCAAGCGATAAAAGAAGAAAAGAGCTAAACTTACGCGCAGAAAGATCGAGAAAAAGCAGGAATAAAATGAAAATAAAGCGGGAAGAAGAAAAAGAAACAAGAACACGAAGAAAAGAGGTAAACAAACGCGCAGAAAGATCGAGAAAAAGCAGGAATAAAATGAAAATAAAGCGAGAAGAAGAAAAAGAAACGAGAACACGAAGAAAAGAGCTAAATAAACACGCAGAAAAATCGAGAGAAAGCAGGAATGAAATAAAAATGAAGCGAGAAGAAGAAAAAGAAACGAGAACACGAAGAAAAGAGGTAAACAAACACGCAGAAAAATCGAGAGAAAGGAAGAATAAAATGAAAATAAAGCGACCAAAGGAAAAAGAAACGAGAACACGAAGAAAAGAGGTAAACAGACACGTAAAAAAATCGAGAGAAAGGAGTAATAAAATGAAAATAAAGCGACCAAAGGAAAAAGAAACGAGAACACGAAGAAAAGAGGTAAACAGACACGTAAAAAAATCGAGAGAAAGGAGTAATAAAAGAAAAATAAAGCGACAAAAGGAAAAAGAAACGAGAAGACGAAGAAAAGAGGTAAACAGACACGTAAAAAAATCGAGAGAAAGGAGTAATAAAAGAAAAATAAAGCGACCAAAGGAAAAAGAAACGAGAACACGAAGAAAAGAGGTAAACAGACACGTAAAAAAATCGAGAGAAAGGAGTAATAAAAGGAAAATAAAGCGACAAAAGGAAAAAGAAACCAGAAGACGAAGAAAAGAGGTAAACAAACGCGCAAAAAAACATCGAGAAAAAGCAGGAATAAAATGAAAATAAAGCGACAAAAGGAAAAAGAAACGAGAACACGAAGAAAAGAGGTAAACAAACGCGCAAAAAAACATCGAGAGAAAGGAGGAATGAAATGAAAGTAAAGAGAGAAAAGCAAAAAGAAACGAGAACATGAAAGATGGAAAGGCGGAACGCTATTACCCTCGAATCGAATCGGCGCGCAGGAGAGACGGCACTTTGAAGTTCGACGTCCCTTCTGTCTTCCGCATAAACCTATTTTCCTTTCTCTCTCCCGCCCCCCCGGATCTCTCTCCTTTCTCGACCAGATGGCCGTACCCTGTTGCGGATACACGCGCCCACGAGATCCAATTACCATCCTGGAATGTGCAACCGCCTCCCTTTTCCATCTTATTCCTCAGGATAAATCAAAGCTCGGTTATACCGGGCGCGTCCTTCCCTCGTATTTAATGAAGTTTGCGCGCAAGGCATCGCTGCTCTCTCAAGAATCCTTTCAGCATCGTCGCTCGCGATTCTTCTGAGATTTTTCTGCCGAGCCACTCGAATCCGGGAGGGAAAATGATTGGGATAAGGAATCGTGCCCTGGGGTATTCGTTACAATGTGTATTTGTGGGCGGATATCATTACCATTAAAGGCCAGTAAAGGGAGGATAAATTCAATATTGGAAGGAAATATTTGTCTAGCCTGGCTGCACTGAGATTTGTATCTCGAGTGTAATGTGTATTTGCGTGTTGCTTAAATTGCGGAATGCAGATAGGTGGAGAAGGCGATCGTACCTTGAGTAGGATATGTGTTTTTAAATGTAGCTTTTATGGAATTATTAAGAACGATATGGAGGATTATAAAGAAAGATTTGTATATAGTTTGGGATGCAATAAGAGAGAAAGTAGTGACCAAATGAAGCGGAAACATTGTTATATAGCAATAAATCGTCATGAATATCTGGATTGTCTCGAATACATACGGTGCTCTGAAAAATACACACTAATTCTTAAACACATTTTAATTGTTAAAAAACACTCTTGTATGATAATAAAAAAGAATGTTTGCATTGACCAGAATCTATACGCACTGGATGCTCGTGCTCAGAAAAATACACACCAATATTCCTAAACGCTCTTCCATTGTTAAACTATAGCTGTTAAAGAAATGCCTTAGTTTCTAATTAATTAATTAAAAAAAAACACAAAACACTTGACTTGTTACAAAAAATGCACTGTTATATAACAATAAATAATCACGAATATTCGCATTAGCCGTAAAACGTAACACTCCTCTATTCTTAAACACAATTGTTAAGAAAAAAAGACACTATTATATAGCAACAAATGATCGCGAATATTTGTATTATCCAGAATAATTCACATCTTAATACTTAAACACAAAATCTTACCATTTTTCATAAACACACTTTAGTAATTAAAAAAAATACACTGTTATATAGCAACAAATAATCACGAATATTTGTATTATCCAGAATAATACACGCCTTAATACTTAAACACAAAATCCTACCATTTTTCTTAAACACACTTTAAT
>JBCFXI010002466.1:0-11294 GCA_038496175.1 Ampulex compressa | reverse complement strand
AAAAAAAATACACTGTTATATAGCAACAAATAATCACGAATATTTGTATTATCCAGAATAATACACGCCTTAATACTTAAACACAAAATCCTACCATTTTTCTTAAACACACTTTAATAATTAAAAAAATACACTGTTATATAACAACAAATAATCACGAATATTTGTATTATCCAGAAAAATACACGCCTTAATACTTAAACACAAAATCCTACCATTTTTCTTAAACACACTTTAATAATTAAAAAAATACACTGTTATATAGCAACAAATAATCACGAATATTTGTATTATCCAGAATAATACACGCCTTAATACTTAAACACAAAATCCTACCATTTTTCTTAAACACACTTTAATAATTAAAAAAAATACACTGTTATATAGCAACAAATAATCACGAATATTTGTATTATCCAGAATAATTCACATCTTAATACTTAAACACAAAATCCTACCATTTTTCTTAAACACACTTTAATAATTAAAAAAAATACACTGTTATATAGCAACAAATAATCACGAATATTTACATTAACCGGAAAACGTGCGCATTGGGCGATCGTGTCTCTGAAAAGCAATCGCCCTCTTTTCTCTCCCCCAGAAGATTTTCGAAAGGGGTTGGGGGGGGGGGGGTATATGCGAGGGTGCGAGGGGCGAGTTTGAGGGGCGCGAATTTTTCTGAAAACCAGCCTTTATGCCGGTCCGGCTCTTTAGAATGATATTTGCACAAAGAAGGGCGCCGTGGGGGAATAAAGCGCGAGCCTTTGAAAGGGACCACGCGACGTGCCTGGCGTGCAAAGAGGGAACACCTTGAATGCACCGCGAAAAGATTTCAGGTGCTCGAAGCTTTATCGCGTTTTATCTTATCCGCTTTCCAGTTTCCTGGCTTCGCGCGTGTCCGTGAATTATCGCGGGATTTAATCGTTCGCCTACCCTAAGCAGATTAACAGCGGCAGATTAACAGACTGGCGCGCATTTTTTAATACGCTTTCCTTGGTACTGAGTTGTTCGATGAATTTGATGCACGACAATCAAGAAGTAAATTGATAATTATGCAAATGACTAAAAGTTAAAGACTTTAGATTAAAGAGTTTAAGGCTTTAGATTGAAAAGTTTAAGAGTTTAATGTTTAAAAAAAATGTTTAAGTGTTTTTATTACAAGCACGAGAATATTAGGAAAATAAACGAATGAATGGAAATTGTTTGATGGTTTAAATGAAGATGGATAATCATGTAAGGTTAAGAGTAATAATAAGAAGGTATCAAAGAGAACAAGGAGACTATTTCTATTTCTGAATTTATCTATTCCAGATAATACTTGTATTCAATTCTAGATAATATATGAATGATATAATATATATCGCGTAATAAGAGATTCATATTGGCGCCAATGGCGGTTCACGTCAAAAATGGCGGCGTATTCAATGTGTTAATCAACGACATTCGCGTTTTAATACGACTGACTCCGTTATTTGCAGGTCCTATGCGCCCTGGGCATTCCATCGGGCGCGTATCAGATAGCGACAGATTCTCTCCTGGGATGTCCGCCGGCACCGATTTCATCGACGGGTAAATATTACGTCTGTTAAATATTTGACAATAAATAAACTGCCTGGATTGTCGGCGTACAGCGTCCGATGCAATTATTAAATTTCCTCGAGAGCTCGAATTGTCAACCTTTCGGCTTGAAATCCGTTTTAAATTAATGCTTTTTATGGCATCCTTAATTATTATTGATTATTGATTATTCATCGTGGCTTTTGTTGATCATTATCGTATTATTGGGTGAATGCATAAAGCAGAGTATTGAATGATACGGTTGTTAAATGACTTAAGTGGTACGGTTGTTAAATTTGCTCGAGATGTCGACTCTTGTTGATTGGATCTAAAAGCAGTTCTAATTTATTATATGCCAAAGCCAAGTGCAAACCTGAAAAATTCACTAAGCAACTAATTTCCTACGGTAAGCTAATTGGAGAGAAAATATTTTTATCGAGTTTGTGACTTTTATAGCGGTCAGTACAATATTCAGGTACAACGATTACAACTGAAAGTTCCACTGCTTAGGTAGAATTAAATAAAAAACTAGCGACCCAAACTAATAATACTATACGTGCATAATACATTTGAAATATTAAAATAACTCGAAGGAGAACAGTGTGCAATAAATTAACACGTAGTCTTGTCGAGAAGCTTTTCAAAAACCTGCACCACAAGACTTAATTTAGATCTTAAATCAGTTAAGGTCTTATATTAAAATATAGGAATTAGTCTTAAATTGGATCGATTAATCCGAGCAAGAACAAGAGGAGTACTATGTCGGTTTTCAACAAATCTTTCTGCTTCGTTCTCATTTCCAATAATTCTACGTTGAACTCAATTCTCGTGCACGGCGTCTCTCGTTACTCCCGGAGTTCATTCATAACCCGCGTAATTGTCGGTCTACCCGCTTGAATGGCGCTCGACGTACGCACCGCCGCCTGGCGTCTCCGGCAGTTTACAAATGGACGCCGGGGCGTGGTGTCGGTCGACGCGGGCTAAACATTCCGACCCGATGTTCTGACAGTTAATCAACGATTATGAAGCTACTCTTGTACCTAGTATTGTTGCAGATCGCGTGTATTTTTGTACGATGCCGAAGTAACGGCGCGAAGTCCGGTATTACGGAGGCAAGGTGAATGACCCTTCGAGGTTATGAAAGGAGAAGCCCCTTTTTTTGCTCCTCGCTCGATTGTTTACCCGCGTTAATCGTCTTCTTCCTCGCCCCTTTTCTTCTCTTTTTCCTTCCTTCAATGAAGCGGCGAATAGAGGGGGACACTTGGAAGCGCGGAAATGCTTAGAAATGCGGAATTCAATCGGGGGAATTAGATGAGACGTTTCTTTGTTGTACCTCGATTCTTGATTGTTTTTTACGTGGCGTGAAAATGTTCGAAATGTACTTTGTTTAAGTGAATTTTTGACAGTTTTCGAGCGGGAATGTTGAGGTTAAATGATGAGTGAATTATTGGGTTTTGTGCTCGTTCTGTGGTTAGTCTTTCTCTCGTTGAAGACGGGATGAGAGGTTATGTTTTGAATCTACTTGGGCTGCTGTGTTTTTCGAATCATGACACAAAATTGTCGTTTGGAAGCTTTGTGGGTGTTTTATAAGGATTTTCGTTGGAAGTGGATCATTGCAAAATGATTGCTTCAGGGAAAAGAAAGATTCTGTTGGTTAGAAGACGATTGTTAACTTGTCAGAGTACAGTGGTGTTTACATAAGGAAAAAGTGTATGTTAAGGAGGTTTTTAAGGAGATTTTGATACCTCAAGATTTTATGTTCGTTCAAAACTTGTCAGCCAAAATATGAGTGGTAATTAATACTAATGAACTGAGTGATTAGTAGAAAAAAAATCTTATTCCTGTGATTACTATTACTAAAATCTATCCTGTCAAGTTTATCAGAAATATGCTCTTTTAAGAGCTACGTTTGACGTGAATTGTCATGGCACATCGGTTAAGCTAAATATAAGCTATTCTTAATTATGAACCGTGTGTTTCCTTCCCAAAATATTTCCTCTTATTCCTCCTGAACTTCTGAATCCTTTTATAATACTACAGAAGAAAAATTATCGTATATTGTATCATATATGCACGATATTGAATATAGATCCTACAGTTTACCAAAAATATTTTATTACTGAAGCACATCTGTTACTTTGGTAGAAAAATTCTTTGCGATCTATAAGTCCTGAGTTAAAATCCTAAGCTTGAGTTAACACTCGGTATTTTTCTATGATTGTATTAGCATAAGGACTGGAGATAGGTCAGAAATCTCAGGGAGTGGGATGTCGACGCCACACATCTCTCACCTGGCATCAACCAACCCCTTTAGCATGCTATCGCCAAGCCCACAACCGACTAGCTCACAGTCCAGCACGATGGATTTTAATACAATCAGCGGCCTTAATAACGTCAATATGCAGCTGTCTCCTGGTATTAACTTTGAGGGGCTGCCGGGTATCAGCTCCATCCATGGAAGAAAGGACAATCATGAAGGAACCTGCGAGGTACATATATTTCAATAAAATTCATACTGTTTTCAATTTTGTTTTTCTAATTCCGCCATCTTTTCGATTTTTGTACTAATTATTCGTAATAATCGTAAATTATGTTGGATTCGAAACAATACATTTTTTATAATTGCAATAATTTTAATGAAACACCTTTTCAAATATAAGGAATGAAGGTATACGATTATTAAAAATGCTATATAATTTTGATGTGAATTTTTGCCAATTTTTCGAACGTTCTTTTACCTTTACATGGAACTTACTACTCAATTTGTTTTTTTCTTTTTAAAAATGGTATTGAATTTTCTGTTATAAAAAATGCAATAATTCCTATTCCCTTTCTCAGTTATACGTAGGAAAGACCTGCGCCCAGTTCGTTGGCAATCAGTCGGTATACATCATGTACCCGATGACGCAGAAATTACTGGAGGACAAACTGATGAAGGCTTTCCGGGTGATCAATTATTCGAAGTGAGCTCAACTACCTTTCCTTTCTAACCAGAGCTACGAAGTTCAAATAATCTGTAAACTTATATCATCAGAAATTTGGTTATTCAACCCATCCATTTCAATGAAACCGGCCACTGCACATACAACTGTTTAAAATCCAAAACTTTATTTAACATATTGCAGTTTTGGTTGAGTTTCATATGAACCACAAAGTATTAAAATGACGTCGAAGTTTTAGTTCTACTGTCGACGAATAAACGGTGCTCCGCGAACTTATCGAACAACCTAATATGTTTACGTTAATGCATCAAGACTCCTCGCTTACTTCGCGCCGTCTCATTCACTCTCGACGCCTCTCATTCGCTGCCTTTGTCGCGCGGTCGAATTAATGGGCGTGGTCACGAGCGAATAATACGCGTGAAGAGAGGCGTGTCGCTTTTCGCCCAACCTATCGGACCCACACTCCTCTCACGGGTTTCCTTAAGATGCGCCAATAGCAGATATCCCCAACTCAAAGGACAATAATAAACCTGCCTATTTTCCACGAACTACAGCGAATTATCCTCCAACTGCGAGGGCTACGCGAAGCCGTCGCTCTGCTACTCCGCCTTCCCGATATGCCGCGATCCAGAAGCCAATCGAAAGCCCAGCAACTCCGAGGCCAGCAGCCACCTGTTCAACCTCCTGAAGCCCAACCAGGGCGACCACGTTGAAGAATCCGACGTCGAGGAGACCGAGGAGATATCCAGCGCTCGAGCAGGCCGAAGAAAGCGAAACCCAACTCTGGGCCCGGTTTTCGAATTCAACCCAGGGAAGGAGCCGAGGGCGACGAACAAGAAGATCATCAATCAGAGCTACGGGGACACGAGGTCGTCTGGGAAGATGGAGATCAACAGGAAGCTGAGGAGGATCTGCAGGCAGGAGTGCGAGATGCTCGAGAACGAGCTGTGCAGGAAGGAGTACGCGATCGCGAAGAGACACCCGATGATAGGACACCAAGTGCCTTTGGTCGAATGCTCTGATCTACCGATGAAGGACACGCCAGAGGCGAGCGACTGTCTCAGCCTGGGGATCTCCACGGAGAACAACGCTCAAGAGAGTGAGTTGACTTCTTTCTCTGGTTACTTCTGATCTCCGTGGAGACCAACGCTCAAGAAAGCGAGTTGGCTTCTTTCTCTGGTTACTTCTGATCGCTTCCTATTCGCTTCCATCTACTACGGTACTCTAGAATGCTCGATTTTAGTTCCTTTTTAGCTGCAATCCTGATATTGTAATGTGGAATGTAAATACTCAATTTTATATATTCTTCACCTGATTGAAATTGCACTATCAAAGCTCTATCATTTCTTCATGCTAGACGACTACTGTTTCTGGGGAAGTGGCAAGTCCTATCGAGGGGTCGTGAAGACCAGCATCAGTGGCAGGC
The DNA here is from genome assembly GCA_038496175.1 of Ampulex compressa. NCBI lineage: Eukaryota > Metazoa > Arthropoda > Insecta > Hymenoptera > Ampulicidae > Ampulex > Ampulex compressa. Next base: position 5,366 of record JBCFXI010002466.1, on the reverse strand, counting down.
CGTGCCTGCAGTGGTCGCACCACTTCAATCTGCAGATCTCCGATTACCCAGAATTAGCAGGGAGGCACTCGTATTGTCGTAATCCAGGCGGCAAGAAATCCCAGCCTTGGTGTTACGTTGATGTCGATAATACGATGCAGATAGAATTCTGTGATATACCTAAATGCGGTGAGTTGAACCTCCATCAAAGTTTTCACGAGATAAAAGATAGAATCAGTATAAATAGAATTAATATCAAGAGACAATTTTCATAAAACAGAGAATTTTCTAGAGGAAGAATTGCACGGAAAAGATAGCATTAAATAGAAAACAAAAGAATCAAGAAGCTCGAAATCGGTATAACCATCCCGTTCTTCTTCTCTTCTTCCAGTTGAGAACTTATGGATTTATGCGGTTGTTGGGTTTGTGCTGACGGGAGGATTTGTTATCATATTGATATGTTATTGCTGCTGCTACAGAAGCAAAAAATCCAGAAGACAAATGAACCACCTACCATCCAATAAGGTATGAAAGACGTGTCTGTTTTTCACCTTCTTTCTTCTTTCCTCCTTTTCTTCTTTGTGTTCGGTAGAAAACGACGAGAAGGTCTTTGATTGCTCGTACGTTTAACCCAAGACTTCATTCCTAAAATTCAATTCCAAATTTGTTTGTATTAACAGCCATTGTAACGCATTTAGTGATTACTTGACATAATGGGCGCCAGCCAATATGGCGGCATTAGCGACTACCGGATATAATTAGTGCCAGCCATTATGGCGCCTTTTGTGAATACCGGATATAAATGGCGCCAGCCAATATGGCGGCATTAGTGAATACCGGATATAATTAGTGTCAGCCATTATGGCGCCTTTTGTGAATACCGGATATAATTAGTGCCAGCCATTATGGCGCCTTTTATGAATACCAGATATAAGTGGCGCCTTCACTAGATACCGAATATAGCCGGCGTTAGTAGCAAAAGTGTTAATAACATATTTATTCGTCTCTTTATTGCACACACGTGTCTTGATCGCAGATGCTGACGGGTATACAGTGCGACAAGAACATATATGATGGACGTCGAAGCACGACGCAGCCAATGGAGATGAGTTCCCTTCTCGCAGGACCTGGTAATACGACACCTGGTACGGGAACCCTGAGCAGTGGTAGCAGCAGGACATCCAACAACAGGGTCCCGCAGTTCTCCACGAATAACGTTGTACTTCTGCAAGAACTGGGCGAGGGGGCATTTGGTGAGCGCAATATATTGAAATTTTTCATTAATCTATGTATACATATACACTGTGTTCCTAATGTCTGGTAACACATTCGTATTTTATTACACATAAACTAATAATAGTACAAATGTCGTACGTATGACAGTTAAAGAGGAACTCAAACGGTTGTGTTTGAATCGTACCAACGTAGTTCGTAGTACAACATCTATACCCTTACTAATTTTTGTTTTATAGAATAACAAAAGTGTTACCAGACTTTAAGGACACCTTGAATATATGTCCACCTCATTTTCCTTGCTGATTAGTATTCAGATATTCAATCATCGCATTATTCAAAAAGCCATATACTCAGTAAATATTTATTTACCAGTATATTTCACTTGCTTCTTTTACATCCTGACTCATTTTATACCAAAGCCAGGTGCAAACGTGAAAAATGCACTAATCAATTCATTTCTTACATTTAATTAATTAGAGAAAATATATTTTTATCAAGTTTTAACTGTTATAACAGTAAGCAGAATATTTAGGTACAAAAACCAAAACTAAAAGTTTCACTGTTTGAGTAGAAATAAGTAAAAAACAAACGATCCAAAAAGGGGACAATGGTGAATAATGGGTTAATATCGTTCTATATTCTATCAACTACTCAGGAAAGGTCTACAAGGGTGAATTGCAGACTGGCAACAAATGCGAGGCACCGATCTACGTGGCAGTGAAGACACTCAAGGAAAACGCGAGTCCAAAGACCCAAAGTGACTTTAAAAGAGAGGTCGATCTTATGACCGACCTCAGGCATCCGAACATCATCTGTTTGCTCGGTGTGATACTGAAGGGAGAGCCTATGTGCATGTTGTTCGAATATATGACGCAGGGGGATCTGCACGAGTTCCTAATCTGCCATTCACCGAGGTCGGATGTTCCACTGAATAATGGAAGCGGGAAGATCCTCGAGCAACCCGAGTTTCTTCACATCGCATTACAAATAGCATCTGGTAAGCTCCTTTGTTCAACTTTTCCTCAGCCTCCATGATGAAACTTGGAAGTCGACCTTTTGTAAATCAAATTCGCCCTTTTGCAAGTGAAATTCACCCTTGTGCAAATGAAATTCACTCTTGTAATTAACAATACAAATTATAATTAATATTAATTAATGTAATTAACATTATTTGATGTTTTGTAAATATAATATATATGTAAAAGTACTTGATTTGCAAAAGGGTGAATTTAATTTGAAAAACCTGTATATATATCATAAAATATATAACCTTTTAAAGACGCCTCATCTGACACGCTATGGTAGAAATAATTATACACGAAATACCTATAGTTTTAGTGTTAATTAAAATGAAGTCGTGGTCTTGACGAGGAACGACATTATTATTGCTCGTCAAGACCACGACTTCATTTTTAATACAATTCACGGAGCAAGAAGAATAAAAGCACCGTGTCTAATTAGTTGAAAGTTCTTTGTACTACATCTTACGGATGAAAATCGTGTTGTTTCATCAGGCATGGAGTACCTGGCCAGCCATCACTACGTCCATCGAGATTTGGCTGCGAGAAACTGTTTGGTCGGCGATAATCTGACGGTCAAAATCTCGGACTTCGGTCTGTCGCGCGACATATACAGCAGTGACTATTACAGAGTTCAGTCGAAGAGCTTGTTGCCAGTTCGATGGATGCCGCCAGAGTCGATTCTCTACGGGAAATTCACGACAGAGTCCGATGTCTGGAGCTTTGGTGTCGTTTTGTGGGAAATCTACAGCTACGGACTGCAGGTATTTGATATATATATATATATTTGATACTTAACCCATTATATGCCAATGCTAAGTGCAAACCTAAAAAATGCACTAATCAATTAATTTCCCACCATAAGCTAATTATAGAAAAAATGTTTTTATCGAGTTTGAAACTTTTATAGCGGTCAGTACAACAGTTACAACATTTACAATTGAAAAATCGAATTTGCCTGTCCCCAGCCGTACTACGGATACAACAACCAAGAGGTCATCGACATGATCCGCTCACGACAGCTGCTTCCCTGCCCAGAGGACTGTCCAACGATGATCTACAGCCTGATGATCGAGTGCTGGCACGAGGTAGCCAACCGCCGACCCCAATTCCCAGAGATCCACCATCGACTGCACAACTGGTACATCAACCAGACCTACTTGAGTGACTTCTGCAACGAATCAATCACCAGCTACTCTGGCAGCAGCCACAAAAGCACCAACAAGACCAACTCCACACAGCTCTCCGCGCCCATCTACAAGTCTGATCAGAAGGACGCTGCTTTCAAGCCTGAGCAGCAGGTGGCTAATGACCATGGCAACCCTCTGAAGCTGATCCAGACCTTCCAGAACGCCAACTCGGTGGACCAGAGGCAGAACTGCGGCTACAATGAGCATGGGACGCCAATGAAGCCTGGGAACTTCTCGAGTCCTCAGACGAACGTCAATCTGAACGAGTACGACGACAAGCAGTGCTGCTCGCCAAAGCTAAGCGGAGCGAAGAAGGTTTTACCCAGTGTGCCTCAGGGCAAGATTAATCCATCGAATGGCACGAGAGCGATGCAAAACGGAGCACAGCTGGTCGTCAGGCTACCAGATCCGAGTAAAGTCCTGACCGAGACCAGGGTATCGAAGTGAGAACGAGGACCGAGGTCTACTTGCGTCTACGAACAGTTTGTATGTCTTCGTGTACTTGTTGACGTCGACTGAGGGGTTTGAAAGCGAAAGAAGAGGTCTGTTTGAGTCCACGAACGGTTTGTAAGTCCTCGCATACTTCTGATGACGACTGAGAGATTTGAGAGCAAAAGTAGAGGTCTACTTGCGTCCACGAACGATTTGTATGTCCTCGTGTACTTGTTGATTGAGAGATTCGAGGGCGAGAGTAGAAGTCTACTGGCGTCTATGAACGGTTTGTATGCTTCGTATACTTGTAGATGTCGACCAAGAGGCTTGAGGGCGAATGTGGAATTCTATTTGAATCTACAAACAGTTTGTACGTCCTCGTGCACTTCTGACGTGGACTGAGAGTTGAGAACAAGGGTCGGTAGGTTCTCTTATACTTGTCGATATCATCGATCGAGAAATGAGAGCGGGGATTGGGGATTCACTTGCGTCTATGAACGATTTATATATCCTCGTATACTTGTCGATGTCGTCGACTGGGAGATGAAGGCAGGACTAGAGATCTACTTAAGTCTATGAACAGTTGATGCGTCCTCGTATATCCGTTGATGTCAATTGAAAGATGGGGCCGAGAGTAGAACTCTACTTGAACCTATAAACAGTTTGCATGTCCTCATATACTTGTTGATGTCGATTGAAGGGTGAGAATAGAATCTACTTGCAACTATAAATGGTTTGAATGTCCTCGTATACTTGTCAGCGTCGTCGATTTAAAAGCAAGGACGAGGTTAGGAATCTATTCGCGTTTACAAAACCAGTTTCCACATCCTTATATACTCGTCGATATCGTCAATTGCGGAATATGAACAAGGATAATGATCCACTCGCGTCTACAAACGGTTTCCACGTTCTCATATACTCGTCGATTGGCAGAATCGAGGGCGAGGCTCCAGGTCCGCTCGCGTCTACGATCAGTTTGTATGTTTTTATATACTTATCGATGTCATCGATAGAAAAGCGAGGGCGGGGCTCTTATCCAAGATCAATTTGTATGTTTTTATATACACATCGGTGTCGTCGGTTCGAAAACGAGAACGAATTTCGCGATCTGCTCGTTTCTATGACCAGTTTCACGTGTTTTCTTATGATGATCGATATAGTCGCTTGCAAAGCGGACTCGATAATGAGGAGGATGGCGAAAGATGCGCGTTCGTATCCTTTTAATGTACGTACAGTGAACGCGTTACGAGGTCAATAAAGGTGTATACACACCGTTTGGTAGCGAAAGAAAGAGGACGGACGAGATATTCCCGGATGCGCGATCTTCTCGGACTTTACACTCGCAATAATCGTCGTACAAAAAGTCGATCGCGGTGTTTTTATATCGTCGTTTTATTATTAAAAACCGAGAGGCGATCCGAGCTTTGCTCACAACTGCGACCGTATATTTTCACATACCTGAGATTATTGCAGTAAAAAATTAATCCTCTATAACCTTTTAATTATATAT
>JBCFXI010002465.1:0-22461 GCA_038496175.1 Ampulex compressa | reverse complement strand
AAATAAGCTGTTCTGTGAATTTTCTCTGTTAAATCTTCTAATAAACTTTATTGTTGTTTTCATAACGGTGACCTTATATTATTTCGACCACGTGGCCAAACTTCCACTCCAACAGATCTCATTCCTGGAAGACATCGACTGTATGCTGATACGGAAGTCCGAAGAAGAGAATACCTTTGACCTGCATTTCGATAAGTATGTCATACGCACAGTGTTCACCACGCTTCACTTGACCGGATCCTGATTTTGATAACAGACTGCGTCGTCTATAAAGATACCGTTGATCAAAAGACCTATTGTTATGCGTATTACCACCCTGAAACGTAATACGGCCTTGAAACGGCTGAAAACTTAACCTGGCAATTCGAAAACCTTGGGTTCTTTATGAGGACGAGTTACCTTGTGAAGTGTATTTTGCTTAAGGGCAGAGTTAAAATCGAACGCCAGTTGGATTCGAATCATTTTCTGAGCCATTAGCGTAACAAAAAATTGGCGATCCTGCCAGGATATTATAAAAAAAAGTGAAAGTCCGAAAATTAAAATCGGTTATTGTGGTTTCAAAGACAACCCTTTGTGAAACTAGAACTGCAAAACCTGTGCACGGAAAATGGTTGAACAGACATTCGACTTAGTTGATTTTGTATTAACGGAAGAGACACTGCAACGCTGAATTTTCCGTAAGCTGTGAGTGAACAATTGTGTAATAGAGAACTTATACATACCGAGTGTCCGTAAGACTTCGATGGAGGAGCACGAGCACGGGAAGAATTGAACTAAAACTGGGGGAGACGCGCCTTCAGAAAATAACTTCGATATCGACGGTATGCAAAATCATCAAATTATCGCGCGAAGTCTACAACTGATCGTTGTAATAGCATCCGCCGTTTCAAGAACATCGAGATCAACAATTCGACTGGTATTGTATGCGAGCGTTGAGTAAAAGTAAGTTCTAAAAAATGTCGCGCTTTATGTCAAAGAGTAGGAACTTCTTTTGTGAAAAATTTTTCCGCAGTTAATATTCTGATGATAAATTAAAATAGGAAGTTGTGAGTACCTTATTCTTAAAACAACGTTGTCGAGCAATTTTGTGTGTTTAACTCCGAAAGACCCACTAGCATTAGAAGCTATGTCCAGTCTAAAGTAACAAAGTAAGACACGGCAAATACTAGAGTTATGTTACAAAAAAAAAATAATAATAATTATTTGAAGGAAACTGTCCTATACGTTAAACTCCACGAAACCTATGACAAGACATGGACACATTGACAATAAAAAAGGGTAATGTCTACATCAGGAAAAAGTATATCTGGTAAAAGCATTATAATCGAACAAATCTCTAGTCACATAAAAAAACTTCACTAATTTTAGTCAGTTATTTTTTCTATTATAAAAATTATCCCGAATGGAACCCTAAAGAAGACTTTAGCATTTTAAGAAAATCTGAAAAAATACAAAAAATTACGTGGGACTATCACAAAAAGCCCTGGGAATCATGCACATTTATTAGCGTATCACGTTTCACCTAATTCGTTAGATTACATTAAAGTGATCACAGGGCAGAAAAGATTAGAAGGAATTAATGAAAGCAATCTAGCTATAGCATTAGGTTCCGACCATCGTATCGCTATCTCTCGACCACGAGAAATAAGATCAGAAACATCAAGTTTTGAAAAACTTAGATCACCCCATAAGAAACAATCCATAGAAAACCCTCATATTGCTAAAGAATTAGAAAAAGTAAAAATTGTAAACTGCAAACTCGATGCCTCAGTAAATAAATACTTTGACGAAGGACTGACTTTAAGAGACAAAGCAATAGAAGAAGTAGAATCACGTGACAAAGAAATTAATCGACTGCACTATTCACTTTAAAAACCACAAGACGAAATAAAACAGTTGACAGAAAAACTCAGAGTACAAGAAGAACAAATTTCTCAATTTAACATAGAAAAAATAAAACATGAGCAATTACTACTCGAACAGAGAACAGAACTGGAATTACAGAAAAATAACGATAGCAATCTTGCACTCTTAGAACAAACAAGCCAGGTCAACCTTGTACATAAAAACTTGATGAAAATCCTTGAAGCTAGAAATTTGCATCTCCAAAACGAATCTAGAACAAATGTATTAGAAAAGCAAGCAGAACTATCAAATCAACACGATGAAATATGCGTACTGAGACGTAGTCTATACGAAATCAAGATAGAAAAAGAGAAAAACGAGAGACAAAAGTCAACCCAAATAATCGAACAAAAGTACTTGCAAGATCAAATAGGAATCCTCAGAGAACAAATTCAAGCTTACCAGGAACAAATTAAAAAATTAGAAGGTACAGTTTATACTTTGCAATCCTAAATTATAACTAAAGAAGAAAACTTAAAGAAAGAATCGATCGAAACTCAAGATCAATTTAAAACTTTACAAGAACAAAACGCCCGTAAACAAGAACAATTAATTGACGAATTACGAAAAAATTACGATACTCAATTTAACAAGCAACTAAACAAAAAAACAGAGAAATTTAAAAGAATAGAATAGAGACTGATAAAAGAAAAGGAACAGCTCGAAGAAACTATTGCAGAAACACAAGTTATTCGCGATCAAAAAGAGCAGTACATTGGAAATTTAAAATCTTCAATAAACAACTTAAAACAAATAGATCAACAAGAAATGACTACTCTAACTATTACAAAAGACCGAACGAACAGACAAGAAACGGAAATATTAAAAGAAGAAAACAATCAGCTTCGACAAGAATTAGAAAACAGCAGGGATCATATAAGACATCTCGAAGCCATGACGAAAAGAATAATAGAGAATCAAAAGTCACGAACAAACTCTGAAAGAGGGAAAAAACCACTATTGCGACCAATTGAAATCAATTCACATCAATACCACCACATGGAAATCCAGACGATGACGACCCCAATGACAGCGACAACGACGACGATGAAAATACCGCACGATAAAAGAAACTACCAATATAGACCACAGAGAGTACCAAGAACTCACGATTTGTTACCAAATCAGAACGCACCAGCAAAGGAAACGATCGATATAGTACCTATCTTCACTGGAGATACGGGAGAAGAAGCAGTTAATATATCAGAATGGACAACAAAAGTCGATAGAGCACGACGATGGACAAAACCAAATCAACATGGTTTACTTTTGGAAAAAATCCTGACGATGAAAATCAAAGAAAGAGCTCAAAGCTGTATATCACACGTTGATATTTACACGTATGATCAATTGAAAGACGTTTTAGTGAAACGAGTCAACCTGACTAAATCATCACTGTTACTCATGAATGAGATGACAGCATGTATCCATAATCAAGAAACAATTCAGGAACGCAATACAAAATTCCGGAGAATTTACACATCTTGGTTAAACGCGAAACGACTTGAATTAAAACAGGCTCACCAAACCGACGAAGCAATTAGCATTTTTCTACAAATATCTGACAAGGACATTATTCAGACTTATCTGCAAAACCTCAAAGAAGACACGCGAGCTTATCTTAGGACAAAGGATATATTTTCATTGGCACAAGCAGAAGCAACGGCTCAAGAACACGAAGACTTGAAGAGAAGCATTCAAAGACAACGAGGAATGTTTCGCGAAAACCCAAACGAACGAAAGTCAGGAAACACTCCTTTTCACCACGAGAAAACGCGTAATAGCCAACCACGTGGAAAAGGAAAATTCTTTTCTCTGCACAAACCAAAGGTACACTACACCAAGTACGAGGAAAATGAGTCACAGGAAGACGAAGACGAAACTATTGAAGAAAACCAAAAACACATGACAGAAGTGGAACGGCAATACAGGAACGACATCCGTCAATTTGATTTAGACTCCAAAAGCACTATCGATCAAAAGAAAGAAGCATTTGAATATGCGATGGTATTAAACCACCCAGACAGAAAATGCAATTACTGCAAACGGCTCGGTCACACCAAGCTGTACTGCAACTAAAAGAAGAAGGATAAGAACATTGCAAGCTCCTTCAACAAGATCGATCCGAAGAAAAAATATACTCAAAAAGGAAATCAAAATTTACGGAGAACTCACGATCAGAAGAGACCTCCTCAACAGAAAGTTAGTATAGCAAACCAAGAACAAGAAAACGCAAGCGACGAAGAGAATATTTACGACGAGAGCACATCTCAACAATAGATAGAGGACATCTATTTACGGAAAAATTCGATTTCGCACAAACAACGATTAAGAGTTTAACGACTTTAATCGATACTGGAGCATCCATTAATATCATCAAAGAACACATTATAAAAACAAAAAATCTCATAAAAAGGGCCTATTGTGTTTAACACCGGAAAGAAATCGAATAAAACCCTTGGATATACATTCATAAAATGTAAAGGAAATTTAACCAAGAAACTCGATAAATTTTATGTAATCCCATGCGACTACGCAATTAAAGAGGACCCTTTAATAGGAACTCCTTTTATATTAAACAATGATATGATGATGATTGATCAAGCCCGAGAAAGAATTAGATTCACCGAAAAATATCAACAGATACAATCATCTCAGTTTAATATACCAGCTGGAACATTTATAACTATCCCAGTAGAAGTAGAAAAAAAAAAGGAACGGTATTAGTGACAACACCTCAAGGAGAAAGCATTCATCATATAAAAGAAGGAATAGTAAATATCCCATTGGCAAATGAAGGAAAAAAGAATATTACCTTTCAAATAAAAAACTTCCAAATCTTTGATATAAAAACGCGATTAATGGCTAATAAAATTAATCAAAGTAAAGGGCGAATCCAAGAATTAAAATCCAAAATAAGGTTAAATCATATAACAAATATTAAAGAAAACAGCGATATTTGGAAAATTATACAAAATTATTTCAATTAGAAAGTGATAAACCTCCAAGTACCTACTTAGCAGAACACGCAATCGTCCTTGACAAATCAACAAAACCAATCAATATAAAATCTTACCGACCCCCTAAAATCAACTAAGAAGAAGTTGACAAACAATTACAAAAGAATATTATCCAACATTCTCAATCCCCTTTCAATGCACTTGTTTGGATAGTACCGAAGAAAAAGGACGCGCGAGGAAAAACTAAATGGAGAATGGTAATTGACTATCGGAAATTAAATGAAAAACAACACAAGATTCGTACCCACTACCTGTTATAGAAGATATCTTAGACGACTTAGGTAAAGCATAAATTTTCTCCGCATTTGATTTAAGTGCAGGATTCCACTAAATACCGATGGAAGAAAAATCAAGAAAATACACAGCCTTCAGTACTAACCAGGAACACTTTGAATTCTTACAAATGCACTTCGGATTGAAGAACGCACCTCCAACTTTTCAAAGAATGATGAATACCGCATTAAGAGGACTGATGGGAAAAATTTGCTTCGTATATCTTGACGATATAATAGTTTTTGGAAAAACGATGGAAGAACACAATCAAAATTTGACGATTCATTTCACCCCATTAAGAGACACGAATTTGAAACTACAGCCAGACAAATATGAATATTTAAAACCGGAACTTGAATATTTGGGACACATTATTACATCTGATGGAGTAAAACCCAATGCAGAAAAGTGTGAAGCTGTATCAAAATTTCCAGTACCTAGAACTCCGAAACAAGTCGAATCGTTTTTAGGATTCGCAGGTGTTACGTGCACCGTCCCTACACCTATGAAAAGGGAGGCGTTACGTGCACTGTCCCTACGCTTATGAAAGGGGAAGCAGAGAGACCAAACAATCTAAGTTATCGACACCGGGCGGCTGCGAGTCAAAGCCGTGAAAGAGTACCCCAATCATAGCAGGAAACGGGGAGAAGATCCGCGAAAGCATTAACTCTTTGACAACATCAGGAATTCTGAGAAGCCCAAGACAAAACTGAAATCTAAGATGCCGTCGTCATTCTTCCATTAGGAAGGGGCAGAACCCTATCCCTATATAACAGAGTACTTTTGACTGCGGCGCACAGTCAGATTATCATTATACGAGTTTGCACCACGTTTCGCGACAGTCTCGATCTTCCTGCGCTTAAGTTTTAACGAGTAAGATTCAATTATATTGTGTAAGTATTCTTAATCGAGTTTTTCTCCATCCAGTAGTAGACATTACGATATCTGTAGACTGCCTGGGGCGCACTCGACTGCGTATCGGAGAGAATACAAGTATCTGGAACCAAACAGCGTTAAATTCCTTTCATAATCGGAGAGTTCCGATCAGTAAATTCAAACGTAAACTTCGCAGTGGATAGGAACTCAAATTTAAGCCTTTCACCTCGAATTAGAAAAATAAATAATAGTCTTTATTTCGAAAGAAGGTTTTGTTGACATCCTTCCTCAACATCCAAAATTCGCCCAATATTGTTAGTAAATTTGCCTCATCCCAGGGGAGTGTCGCGTAGACACGCTTGACCCGAAACCGTAATTATCTTTATCTTAAAATCTCGGTAAATAAATCAGGAAGACGCGAAACCGCGACATAACTTCGACAGTCGCAGATAGTCCGCGACATAAATTTGGTGACAGCAGTCGCAGATAGTTCATGACACAGAATATAACAGAAAATTTATTCAAAAATTTTCAGCCATAGCTAAACCCCTGACTGACTTAACACAAAATTATTAAAACGAAAAGAGTAAACCAATAACATGGACAGATAAATGTCAAACTGCATTTGACACTTTAAAAAACATCCTCGCAAGTGATCCCGTATTAAAATACTCCGATTATACAAAGAAATTTGAATTAACGATTGACGCATCCAATCAAGGATTAGGAGCAGTCTTATCACAGGAAGGACACCCCTGTAGCTATATATCAAGAACATTGAATAAAGCCGAGACAAATTACACTACAACAGAAAACGAATTATTTGCCATAGTGTGGGCAACCAAACGATTCGGACAATATCTTTTAGGAAGAAGATTCATAATAAAAACTGACCATCAAGCACTGAAATGGTTAGCTAATAAACCAGACCTCGCATCTAGATCTTTACGATGGAAATTTAAACTCGAAGAGTACGAATTTGACATCGAATATGTAAAAGGTAAACATAATGCAGTAGCTGACGCATTATCCAGAGAAGCATACATGGATTTACCCAAAGACTACAACACTGAGAAGACATTCGATGAACTTATTTACCACATCGAAACAGACACATACGGTAACAGACAGTACATAACCAGCGATATTAACCAAACAGAATTCAAAATCAAGCGCATAGCTAAAAGAAATACTTATAAACAAAATAGGATGATTCCCAACAAATTAAAGTTGACGATGGATAATATGATCAATCAAGAAACAACTGATAATTACAACCAAATTAATTACTGTTTGAGATCAAGAAATCTAAACGTTGAAAAAGATTTAGAATCGGGAAATGAAGAAACTAAAAAAGATAGAATCCTAGATCCACCACAGTCCGACCCCGATATAGATCTACCGTACGACTATTATCAATATTCGTCGTACAAGTTATATAATCCAAACAATCTTGGACACCTTTTAAAAGAAAAACCTAATGTTAAAGGAAAACATTGGATAAAAATCAATTCACCAACTGACAACAAACCTCAAAGCTTATACTATCAAGTACTTAATAAAGTCAGAACAAAGTTAACGATTAATAAAATTAAAGGAACCAAACACGTTAAGGTTTTCACAGACGACTTGATGACTAAAACAGATAAAGACGAAATTTTATCACTATTGAGATTTTTTAGTATCAAAAACCCAGAAACACAATATGAATATTGTTTCTCGACTTTCAAAGAAACCAAAAACACAGACAAACGAAAAATAATAGCAGAAAGTCATTGAACTAACCTAAGCTCACACTTTGGAGAATATAAAGCCATACAAAGAGTAAAAGAACATAAAGAATGAGAAAATTTCGAAGAAGACCTAAAGAAATATATAAAAAAATTGCAAAATATGTCAGAAATTCAAAGCAGTAAGAAATCGCTATATAGCCCCGGCTATAGTACACGGATTACCAAATAAACCTTGTGAAAAAATGACATTAGATATATTTGGCCCACTACAAAGATCATGATCAGGACACGAGTATATACTCAGTATACAGAATTGTTTAACTAAGTACGACTAAAACAAGTTCAGAAATAATTCAAACATTAAACGATGATTTTATGATGATTCATGGAACCCCTGACACAATTTTAACAGACCAGGGTCAGGAATTTAATTCAAAATTAATACCAGATTTTGAACAGTTACACGGAATTTCACACATTAAAACTACCGCGTTTCATCTTCAAAGTAACAGAAGCATAGAAAGAATGCACTCCCTTCTTAAGGAATCAATAAAAACCATGTGCGAAGGACATACAGATAATTGGAAAGATATGTTAAAATTAATTGCTTTTGCGCACAACAGCTCAATGAACAGTGCAACTGATTATCGCCCCGATGAATTAGCCTTTAATCGAAAACTAAGAAGACCATCAAGTTTACCTTATAAAAAATTGCTAACGTACGATAACTTATTAAAAAAATGGACTCAGACGGACGACGGTATACACTCAGAAGCACGCAAACGTTTGGAACTGAGACAAGAACATATAGCTAAACGTTTGAACGAAAAGAAAAAGAAAGCAGATTTTGACAATATCACAAAAGGGCAAAAGGTTTATCTTCACAACGAAAGTAAAAAACATAAGTTAGATCTCGAATGGTTAGGACCATACGAAGTAATAGAATTATATAAAGACAAATCTAATGTAAAGATAAGAGTTAATGATAAAGATAAGATAGCTCATCTGAATAGAATAAAGTTATCCTTTTCAGATGACGAACATGATGAAGATGTTGTTGGTTGACGACGACGATTGCATTAACCGCAATTAACAGTTCTCAAATCATTGAATTGGTAACCTTTGCAAACACTTCGTTCATAGAAGAATATCAAGCATACGTGTTGACTTATAGCAGAGAAATGAAGTTCTCATTAATCATAGATTTAAAAAGCATATACAAAACGTATGTAGAAATCGTTAAGCAGGCTTACCAGTTAAGAATATTACCAAATCAATCGCAAGAAATAACCAACTCCATAAATCGAAAAATTGATAAATTGACAAAACAAGTTCAAATTCTAACCAGCTTAGACCCGGGAATCAGAGGAGAATATAACGTCTCTATAGAAAAATTAAAAGAAAAATTTGAAGTGTTACGTGCGCCGTCCCTACGCCTATGGAAAGGGAAGTAGAGAGACCAAACAATCACAGTTATCGATAGTGGGCGCTTGTGAGTCAAAGCTGTGAAACAATACCTTAAACGTAACAGGAAATGGGGAGAAGATCCGCGAAGACATTAACTTTTTGACAACATCACGAATTCTGAGAAGCCCAAGACAAACCGAAATCTAAAACGCATGGGATAAATGCAAGTGCAGAATCAGGTCATAATGTCGTCAATTTTCCATTAGGAAGGATAGAACTCTATCAATATATAACAGGATACTTGCGCGGAGCGCAGTCTGATTATCATATACGAGTTTGCATCACGGTTTGTGACGGTCTCTCAACCTCCCTGCGTTTAAGTTTTAACTAATAAGATTCGATCATTTCTGTAAGTATTCTTAATCGAGTTTTTCTCCATTCAGTAATAGACATCACGATATTCCTAAAACATTTAAAGCGCATTAAATTTGCGTATCGATAGTTTAGGAATATCATAGGAACTCCGAAGCTTACGATTCTCGTGAACGTTCTCAGGCGCATTACATTTGCATATCGGTGTTCTGAGGAATCCGAGGGATTGAGAATTTTAAGACACCCTGAGCAATCTTGATGCACATTAAATTTGCGATCGAAAGCTCCGGACTGTCTAAAATTCCCAACCCGCATCTTCGGTTTTTAATCAGGGTCTAGACGGAAGGATCCAAGACGCATTCATTTGCCCATTGGAACATTGTCGAGGATTACGATTCGTTCCGATCTAAATCGTTTTCGGAAAGCTTGAGGCGCATTAAATTTGCGTATCGGCGGACACCAAGCGATCGATTGGTTTGATGAGAAGTAAAGTCAAACGTAAACTTCGCAGTGGACAGGAACTCGAATTTAAGCCCTTCACTTTGAGTTAGAAAAATTAACAAAAGCATTTGTTGCCGAAAGAAGGTTTTGTTGACATCCTTCATCAACCTCCAAAATTCGCCCAATATTATTAGTAAATTTGCCTCATCCAAGGGGAGTATCGCGTAGACACGCTTGACCCAAAACTACAAGTTTCTCGATTTTAAAACTATAATTAAAAATCGGTAAATTCGACAGTCGCGGGTAGTCCGTGACTGAAGACGCGAAACCATATAAAACTTGGGGAGTAATAATACCCGTTTTCAACGGATACATTTGTTTACACGCAGATAAAATAATACACGATCTACAAGTAAAAGTTTTACAACTGAATAATATTAGAGATACACCGGAGAATCGAGACAAAGTAATATCCGCTTTACAAAGTATAGGGAAAATAGTCAAATATCTTAAGAAAGCAAGTAACCAAAATATGATCGACCTGTATAAAATGTCGACTCTAAAAAGACACAAAAGAGGACTGCAACTTTTGTGGAAAAATCCAAAAATTTTTATATGAAACAGCAACAGTGATATAGAGTGAATCGACGACAACATTCAAAATGTAACAAACTCTGTAAACATTATAAAAACTTCAGTCCAGAAACAAGCAGCGATTGTTCGAAAATTAGCCACTGAAACCGGAGGATACATTAAAGAATTGAAACAAGCACAGATTCAAATGGGTTATATGATCACCTTTTTGTCATATATCGATATTTTGTTATTTGATATATACAACGTAATATTGGCAATTGAGACGAAAAAAGTTTTACCTCAATTAATAGAATCAGACATCCTCTTGGAAATGAATGACAAATTATTAAAAGAATCATTAAGAGACCATCCATTCAATTATTACAATGAGACTAGAGCGCAACACTTTATGAATATTGCAGACAAATTGATATTGCTGAGGAGAGGAAATCTTATTTTTGAATTAACCATCCCAAAACTGGAAAACGAAAAATGGAATTTGTTTAAAATTATACCAATCCCGAAGATTTTTAATGACGCATACATTGTAACAACGCCAAAATATCCGTACTTATTAACACAAGGAGACAATTACATGATAACCAATGAAATGGAAATTGTAGAGATGAAGGATGTTGACGACTATTATATTGCGCATTATACTCACCCAATCTATAATAGAGTCAATAAACCAACTTGCCAGAGCGATATCAATCAATGTATATTAAGTAAAATCAAGGTAACAAAAATAAGTTACATACCACCACACAACAATCACGGAATATTGTTAATCCCGGAAATTGGAAAACCTCATCCAATAACGGTTTAATGCAAAAACCACGTCAGCGAACTTTATATCAAAGAAGTTACACTATTAAAAACTGCGGATAAATGTATACTAACTCAGGATAATGTTAAAGTGATCCTGAATGGAATTCCAAAGGAATATCGTCTAATAAATCCAAGTCCAACATACCTAACAACGAATTTTTCAAAATTTAGCAGACACTGCGTATCTCAAAGACATTAGTCACGACTTAAATGACATTAATAAAGATTTAGAAAAGGCAAATATTATACTCAAGCACGATAAATTTTGGAACACCATATATGGAGTATTCAACAAGTTTATAAAAATAGGACTACCATTATTAGGAATGACCAGCGTATCGTTTGCCTTATGGCGATTTGGAATATTGACGCCTCTCTTTAAATTTATCGGAAAAGGACTATTCAAATGTTGCTGTCCTGGAACCAATAAAAAGATTGAGAAATATGAAAACAGAGCACATGTAGAGTTACACAAACTTCAAAAACAATTGGAAATTATGACGAAACCAATAGAAAAGATTAACACGTCAAGAGTTTCAAAAAGTACTCGAAAGAAACGAGATTTGAAAATCAACCATCACCAAAGTTCAATCTAATTTGGGGGGTGTTAAGCCGACCGCTGAGATCGTCTTAATTAGAACAGACCTTCTTTATTCCTTTTCTTTCTTTCCCTTTTTTCCTCCCTTATCTATAAACAATGATGCTATGAGTCGCGTTGGACGTGACTCGTCGCAGCGGAAGTATAAGTATAATGAATACTCTCTTTCACCCATCGAATTCAACGAATGCCACCTGAAATAACACCAAAGAAATGACATATCTTCAGTATAGACCCGCCGCTTATCACAAACGACGAATGCGACCACCCTAAAAGCTAGTCTAAATTCTAAGAAAAAACCACGAGCTGATCAGCGAGCTTTGGTCTCCCACTACCACTCCAAAAATCGTTGCATTGAACAAAACTAAATTGCAGAGATCAAGACGGGGAATTTGTCGATCGTCATTAGTGCAGAAAGGAACTCACCCTCTATACGTTGATTATCATTTTGCGCGACACGACGGAGTAACGGTCACTAAGTCTCGTCAAGAACTCGGTAACAATTGTGAAAAGTGTTTGTTGCGACATTTTTAATATTATGAAACCGAAAGATCGTTACTTGTATTAGAGTTACGCGATAATAAAAGTTTGTTATTGTGAATACTCGTGATCATTTCCTTTGTGTTAACCCGAAGATATCTTGACCTAACAAAATCCTGGCAAGCTCTGATTCTTCGCCTGTTTCGCATCGTACTCACCAAGGTTCGATCTCATTCCTGGAAGACATTGACTGTGTGCTGATACGGAATTCCGAAGGAGGGAGTACCTTTGACCTGCATTTCGATAAGTATCTCATACGCACAGTGTTCACCACGCTTCACTTGACTAGATCCTGATTCTAATGACATACTGCGTCGTCTATAAAGATACCGTTGCGCAACAGACCTATTATGCGTATTACCACCCTGAAACGTAATACGGCCTTGAAACGGCTGAAAACTGAACCTGGCGATTCGAAAACCTTGGGTTCTTTATAAAGACGAGTTACCTTGTGAAGTGTATTTTGCATAAGGGCGGAGTTAATATCGAACGTCAGTTGGATTCGAATCATTTTTTGAGCCATTAGCGTAACAGACCTGCGCAAAACGCATGCAATTTAAATTATAAACTGCAGCCCATAATACCCGCCATTTTCATAATCTTTCTGGATACGATGTTCATTTTATCATGAAGACACTTGCTATCACAAATACTGCAAACAAGTGTCATTAATAAGGAACGATATATTTCGGTCACAAAGTTTTACGAAAGGAACAAAATACATTTTCGCTTTATAGATTCCTTCAAATTCTTAGTATCGAGTCTGAACAAACTCTCATCCTGTTTGAAAAAACACGAATTAACGATATTCGTGTCCAAATTTTTTAATTAAAATGTTCTACATACTCAAGTTAATGTGAAAGGGTATCTTTCCATATGACTATACGGATTCATGCGAGAAATTAGAAGAGACTCAATTGCTCGAAGTTCCTATAATACATCGATACTCACATAACTAACGAGGACTATAAATTTGCACAAAAAATATGGAACACATTTAAAATTAGGTATTTAAACGAATATAACAATTTATACATGAAAACCGACGAACTGCTGCTATCGGACGTTTTTAAGAATTTTCCTGCAGAATTACGACCTTGATCCGGCGCATTATTACACGTTACCGGGTTTTACATGGCATGTGATATTAAAGTTAAATGCATTAAATTTGGACTATTATCAGATATGGACATGTTTCTATTGTTTGAGAGGTTTATTCCTGGAGGTCTTAGCCAATGTTCGCACAGATACGCTCGAGCTAATAATCTATAATAAAGTACATAAAAACGTATCATCCGTCCGAGAGTTCTAGTTATTTAACATAAATTTACACAAAAAATAGTCAAATTCACTTTCACCTAATGTGCGCGAGAACATGTATCGTTTATTTAGAAAACTTGGCGGTGAACAGGAACTCAAATTTAAGCCTTTCACCTTGAATTTCAGAAATTAATAAAAGTCTTTATTGCGAAAGAAGGTGTCATTGATATCCTTCTTTAACTTCCAAAATTCGCCCAAAATCATTAGGCCATTTGCCTCATCCCAGAATAGTGTAGCGTAAACACACTTGACCCGAAACTGTACATTTCTTTATCTTAAAACTATACTAAAAATCGGTCAAAATGATAGTTCATAACATCAATTTGGTGACCTCATGTGAAACTGATGCGGTAAATGAAAATAAAAATGAAAGTGAAAACGAGAATGATAAAAAATGCGAGTTTTTAATGTTAAAAAATAATGATGAACTAAAGGACGTAAAGAAAACTGAAAAACGCGCGGCGTAAGTAAGGGATTTGTTAAGGCTGCATAATTTTGGTCGGGAGAAAATTAGTCGTGCGAATAATTTAATGTTCGGAAATGTCAACAAAACTCATTTGTCGCCGAAAGAGTCGCGGACAAATAAAATTAAAACCGTAGAGTTTTAAAAAAATCGGACATATCCCATAATCGTTAGGAGCCACCCAAATAGGTAGCATCGGTATTTACCCTACCTCGATGGCCCAAAAGGAAAACCCCCTGCACCGTCACAAAAATCCATGGTGCATAAAAAATTATAAATAGTTAGAAGACATGGACGGTCTTCAGAACGCGATCACATTTTATCAAGAACGGAACCTGATATAATCAAATATTGCGTGATAAGAAACCGCAATGCTTTACATTCATATTTAATCGTACATAACAAAAGACCGCGAAGAAAACCGCGTTTATTAAAATCGCCAGAAAAGCCAAATCTTCCTCCAAAAGAGCGCCAAATATCATATAATTTTTTTTATAATATACAAATAAAATACCTTTGTAAAAAAAAGAAAGAAAAGATATAAAAAGGCGATAAACAGAAAAAAAAAGTTGATATAAGTGGCAAGAATTCATTTAGCGACAGCGGCATTCGCAATGATAGAAAAAAAAAAAAGGAAATGAGAATCTTTAAATTCTTGTATAACCGAAAGGCGATTTCAAAAAAAAATATATATATATTTTTCCTTATTAAGGTGATCAAATCTTCCTTATCCAAGAATCGACTAATGGAAAATTCGATGACCGCTATACGAGGCCATTCAAGATTTTTAATTTATCAGTGAATTATTACATCAAATTATATGTAAAAAAAAGGAAAATAAACCCTGTATAGTGTACCTTAGTAATTTGAAGTTCGTTCATATCCGATCAATCATATCCTAGTTGGTATATATATATCGCCGACGTCATTGCATTCTGGATTAACCATTACTAAAATAAACAATTACCTATTTATCAAAAAAAAAATAATAATAAATATAATAATAATAAATAATAATAATAAAAAATTTTGCTTTTCAACAATGCAACCACGTTGTCCACAGTACACTAAACACATACACTTCGCAGCAAGTACGTCAAACGACCATGTATCGAGACACTATGCGTACGCAAAATAGAAATACAAATAGTCATTACGACTGATTTTTATTGTTATTAAATCTTTCATCACGGCTAACCAGGGGTTAGTAAAATAAAATTTCTAACCTCACCTAGGAGCCTGTTCTCCGACGGAAGCTGCACAGGTGAGAGGTACTGCGACCCTTACGACTCCTGAAATGACGTGGCAGGACGGGGACATGTTGCAACAAGAGCGAAGGAACGTCCTCAGTATTGCACGCAAGCATTGGACAAATTCGCACATCACTTAATAAAAGGTGGAGGTTATATGGCAGTCATTGCTGGAGGGACAGAGCACAATAAAATGCATTTCGGTCACCGTGAAAACTTACCACGTGCCCGAATGCTACACCGAGCTACCTACATCATGTTACGGACTATCCGCGACTGAACTGAATTTAAGTCGCGGTTTCGCGTCTTCCCGATTTATTTTCCAAGGTTTTAAGATAAAGAAAATTACGGTTTTGGGTCAAGCGTGTCTACGCGACACTCCCCTGGGATGAGGCAAATTTACTAACAATATTGGGCAAATTTTGGATGTTGAGGAAGGATGTCAACAAAACCTTCTTTCGAAATAAAGACTCTTCTTTATTTTTCTAACTCGAGGTGAAAGGCCTAAATTCGAGTTCCTGTTCACTGCGAAGTTTACGTTTGAATTTACTGATCGGAACTCTCCGATTATGAAAAGAATTTAACGCTGTTTGGTTCCAGATACTTGTAGTCTCTCCGATACGCAGTCGAGTGCGCCTCAGGCAGTCTACAGATTTATTTTCCGAGGTTTTAAGATAAAGAAAATTACGGTTTCGGGTCAAGCGTGTCCACGCGACATACCCCTGAGATGAGGCAAATTAATGAACGCGTTGGGCGAAGTTTTAACCCTTTGCGGACCGAGCGCTCTTCACCGTTTCGTTGTAGCAGGTCCGCGCTGGATTCGCAAGTACGTAATAGCCGATCCGCACAGATTTCACTAGTCGCTTATCCGCTTAGTAGCGTTTACTTTGAAAAACATTTATGACCTTATTTACATAACGTACTTATGAATTAGTAGATATAAAAAATAAAATATACAAATTTTTTAAACATTATTTTTTATTGTTTATAGCCTATTTCAGATATGCTACACTGTAGCTCTTATCTTATTTCATTTGGATTAAGATTGAGACATAGTCGGGTGAAACTTTATACAGAATGCGGCAGAACACAAAGCGCGATATCGAGCCACACTCGACGTAAGACGTAGCGGAACCGAAACTGATGTCGAGTCACACTCGACATAGGACGCGTCGAAACGAAAAGCGATGTCGAGTCACACTCGACATAATACCGCAAAGGGTTAAAGGGATTCGGTGAATTCTTTTACGAAATCACCGTAGGGGTGAGGATATTCGGAACAGGAACCAGGTGCGTAAGTACCCGGTTGAGGAGGGTGCTCAATACCGACGACACTTTCTTTGGCAATTAAAGCCAAAAATAATTCTCTAAATAAACTCTAAACTAAATATCTCTACTTTAATTTAGTTCTTAACCCTTGAGTTTCGTCCACCGCGGATTTTACGTTTCAATTGTTTACTCATCAAACCGATCGCTCGATTGGGGTCCGCCTATACGCAAATTTAATGCTTTCCGAAAACCTTTCCGAAAACGATTTAGATCGGGACAAATTGTGGTCCTCGACGATTTTCCAATAGGCAAATTAATGCGTCTTGGATCCTCGGTCTAAGCCCCGATAAAAAACCGAAGATGCGGGTTGGAAATTTCAGACAGTCCGGAGCTTTCGATCGCAAATTTAATGCGCGTCAAGATCGCTCAGGGTGTCTTAAAATTCTTAATCCCTCGGATTCTTCAGAACACCGATACGCAAATTTAATGCGCCTCAAATGTTTAAGGAGTATCTTGAATCTCACGGAGAGAACTGGTAAGGAAATTTTAGAGCTAAGTTAATTCTTACTTATATTTGGATCAGGGAGATCGAGAGAAATTCTGAGAACTAACGTCCGACCGAGTCAAAATTTACTAGTAATAAGCTCCCGCGTTCTGAAGGTTTCCCGTATATACACTGTTGGAAAACTACCCTTTTCTAGCGGAAAAATGCAGGGTATGATGAGATCTTGCACGTGCGTTTGTGGCATGTGCGTTAGGTTTTTGTTTATCTGAAGGTTCTAGAGTCCTAGGCGTCGACAATGAATAGATGCCGCTAAGAACTCTAGAAGCCTCTTGTCATCTTCTGCTATAAAGATGCAATTTTATGGGTCTAGGCTTTTGGGCGTTTGGTTTCCCTAATTTTTGTTTATTGGGATTTCTAAAGATCTTTGAGTTTTTCACTATCGCTGACCTGACATTTGGGCAACTAGCATGCAGATGTTACATTTCACTCTGGTTTGTTACTCGATTTCCCTTTTCCATAAGCGTAGGGCCGGTGTACGTCACAATCAAAAGGAAATACATCGTATTTCCTATTTCCGAGGACGCACATTTTGGTCCAAATGGAAACGCAAATCTCATGTAACAAAATAATTCCCATATTTTTGCTTACTGAAGAGTGATATCAATTCACGCTACCAACAGCACGAGGCGTAACACCTGGAATGATGAAACCTACAAGCCGACCCATGTGGCGACCAGCGGCATTTACTAGAAGACCGACATGGACGGCTACAGGAATGCATAATTTTCCCTGCCAAAAAGTCAGCGATCTCCAATTTGATAATTATACAAGGAGCCAATATTGCCAATATCGCAGATGAAATATCCATATGAAATATGTTCAAAGACGCACGAGACCGCCTGTGGACCATGTTCATCCCCTTCATTACTGCAAGTGCAGGAGCATTGTGAATTTACATCGTGAAAAACTTCTATCCTAAACGAGGCAACCGGGGATACATCCACGAGGGAAGGAGAGGTCTCGACAGCTATAGTGTTGATCCATCGACCCGAGCCGATGCGAAAGGATTAACGCAGAACCCCACCCCCCCTTCAAGAAAGACTGCGAATTGACCCCTGGTCGTGCTAAGTCTACGATAATCATAAATGTTCATTAGATAAGGAATCGTTAAAAGACGAGCGAATCTTCAACAATGTAACATTTAATCTTTAATTATCATACATTAATATAGCCACGCACAACACCACTGACGTTAAACTAAGAAGAGCGAATACACGTAGGAGTAATTACATATACACACGTAGATATGTATGCATGTTTTTCGTACGAGTTTGCAATCGCGGCGCGACCCGATCCACGATCGTAATAAGGGCGGAGGTGTTACGTACACCGGCCTTACGCTGATGCTAAAGGGGAAATCGAGAAACAAATCTTAGTGAAATCTAACATCTGCATGGCAGTTGCCCGAATGTTAGGTCTGCGATAATAAAGGGGAAAGACTCAAGAATTTTTAGAAACCCCAGTAAACAGAAAATTAGGGGAATCAAGCGCCCAAAAGGCTAGACCCATGAAAATTGCATCTTGATAAGTAGAAGACGACGAGAGACTCCTAGAAACCTCAGGGGCTTCTAATCATTGCCGATGCTTACAACGCTAGGACCCTCGGACAAACAAAGGGTAACGCTCATGTCACAGATGCACATGCAGGATCCCATCCTACCCTCGGAATTATTACGCTAAGGAGGGGCAGAATTTAGACCATATATATATCGGCGCTTTTGGGCACGGCCATCACTACTATTCGAGTTTTTATTACGGTTAGACGCTACAGTAAAGTTCGCGACAGTCTCGATCTCCCTGCGCTTAAGTTTTAACCAGTAAGATTCGATCATTTTGTGTAAACATTCTTAATCGAGTTTTTCTCCATTCAGTAGTGGACATCACGATATTTGTAGACTACCTGAGGCGCACTCGACTGCGTATCGGAAAGAATGCAAATATCTAGAATCAACCAACATTTTATTTCTTTTCTAATCGGAAGGTTCCGATTCATCCTGATCCAAAATCGTTTTTTGGAAAGCTTGAGGCGCACTCCTTTGCGTATCGGCGGACTCCAAACGATGGGATCAGTTTGATGAAAAGTAAATTCAAAGGTAAACTTCGCAGTGGACAGGAACTCGAATTTAAGTCTTTCAACTTGAGTTAGAAAAATTAATAAAAGTCTTTATTCCGAAAGAAGGTTTTATTGACATCCTTCCTCAACCTCAAAAATTCGTCCAATATTGTTAGTAAATTTTCCTTGTCTCAGGGGAATGTCGCGTAGACACGCTTGACACAAGACTATAAATTTCTTGATTTTAAAACTATAATTAAAAATCGGTAAATACAAAATTATTCGTGACATAAATTCGACAGTCGCGGATAGTCCGTGACAGTCGCTTTCTTTAATTATACGTCGTATTTACAAGTACTTATGTGTAAGTTAAATACTTCACTCTTCATTCACATCAAATTAAGAAACAACTGCGTCTGAGAGATTGACGATCGTGAAGGCGTGTGTTATTGTGGGACTGTAAAGATTGACGACTGGGATCGAAGAGCGGGCAAAAAAAAAGATGGCTGACGAAATGTCATTAAGAGATGTCCGAGTAAGTAAGCTCACGAAAACAGCGTATGGTCGTTGGAAAATCGAGATCCGTGATGTCCCTGAGATTCATCGAATTTGGGAAATCCCTGCTGGCACAACGATCAGACCGAAAGAAGAGATAAATCAAGGTAGTGTCATTACAAATATGAAATAAATTGATGACTGGAAGGCAAAGAATAGCAAGGCACGGTTGATTATACGATCAACATTATATGACACAACGTTTGATCTGGTATATGTAGGTATCTGAGGTGTATGACTGCGAGACGTCAAAACTGTCTGTGAGCCAAAGACTTTGAATACTCTTTTGGAATCGTTACGTAAGTTTTTTATTCTTTTTTGGAAACCAGATGATTCGTTTGGTACATTAGTGACAGGACTAAAAGTTATTGCACGCAAAATTGAAGCCTTAAATCCAGATGATTTCGGCAGTAGATTTAATGAAAAGCGTATGATGGCTAAGGTTTTAAGATCATTACCGAGAAGTTTTCATAACTTTGTCACTAGTTGGTCTCTCCTATCGGAAGAAGTGTCTCTGAACGTTTTCTTGGAGAACCTTGCTAATGCAGAGCGAAGCATTGCAGGAAGATCAGAAGACGTATTAGATGAAGCTTTTTAATCACAATCGAGGTCAACGGAAGGTCAAACAATGAAGACTACTGGAAAAAAATTTAAAGGCAAATGTCGCAAACGTGGAAAAATTGGACATTTAAAACGAAATTGCTGGTCAAAACTGGAGAATTCAGAGAAACCAGATTCACAGAAAGGAACAAAGGAATCGAAAGATAAGGAAGTTGAGAAAGGATTATAAGCATCATCTGCTTTTAATTTTTGCAGTGAAGAATGTATCATCGCAGACTCTGGTGCGAGTGTTCATCTCACGAGTAATCTTGGATGGTTTTCATCACTTCGGAAAATTGCTTCACCACTCATATGGAATATCGCAGACGATAAGACGTTGAACACAACCCATGTTGGCGATATAAAAATTGAGAAATCACTTAATGGTGAAGACCGGAAAAGACAAACTTGGGAATCTGTCCTTTACTGTGAGGATATGAGTAGCGAGTCGCTTTTCTCAACAACCTTTATGGAAAAGACAAAAGGCTATGATTCTTACCAGGGAAATGGAATAATGCGTTTAATGGACGGACGGAAAACGATACTCGGTGGCCGAAGAGTCAATAATCAGTATGTATCTTTTATTCGCTTTATACAACCGTCAGCTTCTATAAAAATTGCTCGTTCAATTGAGTTATGTCATCAACGTCTTGATCGTGTTAATGATAATGTGATACGAGCAATGGTAAGAAACAATCTAGTTAATGGTTTTGAAATCATTTTAACACAAAGAGATGATTGTGATGCTTGTCATTTAGGAAAACAAACAATTAGTCCATATCCAACTCGAGGAAAACGCGATTGTTTACCTGATCAGCGTTTTCCTTCGGATGTCTGTCACGTTGGAGTGACATCGTGGAATCAATGCAAGTATTTTCTGACAATGAAGGATGAAGCATCTGGATATCGTAGAGTCTTCCTTATGAAATCTAAAGAAGAAGTATCAAGAATTTTTAAGAAGTTCTTTGCAGGAGCGGAAAGAGAAACCGGCAGGAGAGCGATTTCGTTAAGGACTGATAATGGAACTGACTACATTAACGACAATGTTAAGAAAGTGCTGAAAGAAATGAACATTACACATGAGTTGTCGCCACCAAATGTAAAACAGTATAACAGTATGTCCGAACGAGAGAATCGTACACTGTGTGATACTGCTCGGTCGTTATTGTTTAATACTAATCTTTCAAAGACGGATCGCTATTTGCTGTGGACAGTAGCTGTTGGAACCGTAGCATATCTTCGTAATCGTGTGCCAAATCGAGGAATTGTCAACACGACATCGTAGAGTGAATGGTATGCAAAGAAGACTGATATTTTTCACTTAACCCTTTTAGTGCCGGACGACGATGTATCGTCGTTCGCAACACTTGCGAAAAGCCAGCGACGATATATCGTTGCGCATCCAATAGAGCCGTATTATTCGCATTGCGAGAGAACTTTACCTCAAAATAAATTTAGAAATCGTTATAAATGGTTTAATTTGATTGTAAGAGAATAAAAAAAATTGTTTTTGGATAAAACTTTTTGTTATATTCTATGCCGGTTTGTACCGAGACAGTCTATATGTTGGGGCGATACGGTAGTATCTCGATACCGGCCAGCGTCTTGGGAC
Organism: Ampulex compressa; assembly: GCA_038496175.1. NCBI lineage: Eukaryota > Metazoa > Arthropoda > Insecta > Hymenoptera > Ampulicidae > Ampulex > Ampulex compressa. Next base: position 202 of record JBCFXI010002465.1, on the reverse strand, counting down.
CGTATTTGCGACGTTCAATAGACACGTAATCATAAGTATGCGATTACGATTACGACAGAAAATCTCTTTGAACAGAAAATCCTTCGAACAGAAGATATCATTTTGAGATGGCAAGAGGAAGACCAATTAGTCTTTCCTTGGCCTTTCTAAAGTGCGTTTCTAAGCAGTGTTCGCAAACCGTCAGTTATTTTATACAACATTT
>JBCFXI010002464.1:0-22477 GCA_038496175.1 Ampulex compressa | reverse complement strand
TCTTTTGTAGGTTACGCTCTTCTTCCCTAGTGTCTCTGGACGCACACCCTCCTGTTCGTAGACGTCCTCACACTCATCGACCATGTGCTTTCCTCGAAACTATGCGTCACCTAAAGCCAAACCATGCATTCTGTCCCAATCGCTCTTCTTTCATCGCCTTATAGGTCAAAGATTCTTTGCTTGGTTGCACGCACTTATAATTTTTTAAATATTTATGCACGCTCACGCCAGACTATTTACACGTTTCCACACTAGTGATATATAACTTCAAATAAAATGGTATTACTTTGAAAATAATTACCACGATATGTGGAATCTAATTTTATACTTTTCTCAAATCTGATAATGTGTAAAACGTCCATTCATATAAATGAAAGTAAATCATTCGCGCTTTTGTTACTGTTACTATCTTCATTATTTTCTTGCTTTTCTTTGTGAAGTCCAATGATATCAGTATTGCTATTACGCATTTTTTCAGTATCATAAATATTTGCTTTTAACACAACTGTATAAAATTCTAGGTGCAATTAATCTTTTTCCTTATCATATAATGTTTATCACAAATTCCGTCTTGCCTGGAGATATTTTCAGCTTTGATCTTATTTTTTCTTTGCGACAAAATGGAACTGTCTTGAAAAAACAAGTATTTGAACAAATGTTGCATTTGCACTTTTCCTTTACAATTAGCAGCAGTTCTTTAACTTCACAAGTAGAAGAAGATTGTATTTCTGATTTATGTAGTATCGAGCGAATGAGCGAGTGAGCGAGCGAGTGAGACACCATGGTCGCAGTGGAACTTCGTAACCTCCTGCGAGCCTATGCGTTATGAGCGATTGTCTATATTTTTGCAAATTACATATACCGACGCGCAAGCGGCAATTTTTTTGTAACGTTCAATGTGATTACACGCTCCATTTTGAGTTCGATATTTTTATATTGCACAATTATCGAATAAATTGCATTTTTCATATATCACCAGTGTTTTGATCCCACATTTATTTTTCTTTTTGTGACAGAGTAATCGATAAAATTACTTTACTTTCAAAATTTGTCATTCTGAAGAAATAAACAAATTTTATATTAAAAAACATTTTACGAAGTAAATTATTGCCGATAACTGCACTTGAAGTTTTTGATATTATTTTATTTTCTTAGTATAGCTCATGATCATATCACGTTTATGACCGTTTTAATTGTACAACCCATCAATAATTTTTTGCTAAATACATTACGAAAGAAAATCGTTTTTCCCGTTATTATTTCATATTTTGTTTGTAATAACATGATAATGGAATTAGTATTTTACTTTAATGATCTTTTCAGTACTGTATCATTTCTAAATAAATCTTCTGCGAAATAAGTTTCTAAATAATCTAATACTGTAAGAACAAAAGAATCGTTATGCTATTTTTAAATACTTTTGTATAACCATTATTACAAATACGAGGAAAAGTATTGTGTATTATGAAGAAAATTCATGTGCAACTTCAACTTTATTTTTCATAAATAAAGTATGGTCTTAATCGCGCCCAAAAATTTGATTAATTTCAGTTCAACGTACTTTCGCTGAGAAACTGCGCCGTGGATTCGACAATAATCATCTGCAGTGTTACAAAAATCAATTTTTCGGCGATTACAAAGGCGAAAGTCGAACTTTACTAATACGTGGATCATACGTAAGTATTAATTTGTAGAAAAAAACTATTCTGCGTTTTGTAATTATCAGTTTACAGCATTATTTTTATATTTTATTCATCATTAAAAGGAATATAAACAATGTAACCCTGGAAAAGTGGTCTCAATGCAATGTTTACTGTATTTTCGAACACTATCTCCATGCATCATTAAGCCAGAGCATTTCATGTAAAAAATTACAATGGTTTCCAGGCTACTTCACTCGAATAACACATCGGTATTTTTATTGGTGAAACCCAACACCACATGAATTATATGAGTGGTTATGGATTATGTGCAGGCACTATCCCAATGGTCTTTAGTGGAATAGCACAGGAAAATAACGAAATGTTAGATACAGATGAATTTTATTTATCTCTCTTTTCTGCAGTAATTATACAATTTTCTTCACATAATTCGTTGGCATATTATGATCTACATTCTCATTGTGTAAAATAAGGCAGTATGCATGCGTATTTAGTGAAAGAGCATTTCTACATTCAATTTTAATCCTCACATCAACCGTTTCGCTTTTTACTAATTCATTCTAACGGGAGCATTCTATCACGAAGAAGGGGCCGTGACGTAGAAAGTCGTAGAAATCGAGCATAAGTGCATAATTTTTTAGCCGACAGTAAGATTCAATAAATTTAATTTACTGACACATTTAATTATCTGATACACCGTCGAGTATTTATTGTTGGCAACATTTGTGTTCAACTTATCGTCCGGATAGAAATTTGAGTTTAGGTATAATATGATATCGACGATTGATCCGTCTTCGAATACAGAATTCTCCTGCATGTAAGTATTTTTCGCGCTGTTTTTAGACCAAAATTCACATACCGCAATTTCTATGATTGCGTCGACGCTTTAAAGGACCATGTGTTAATATGGGGGTAGACCGTTTGTGGTAATATAGGATATTTATATAAATTCTACGAGCGGAAAGACATGAAAGTGCTGCAGAGTCGCATCGAATGCTTGTCGAGGCATATGGCGATCATGCTCTATCAGAAGCAACATGCAAAAGATGGTTTCAACGGTTCACAGATAATGATTTTGACGTGAGAAATGAAGAACGTGGAAGACCACGAAAAAGGTTTGAGGACTCCGAATTGCAAGCAATATTGGATGAAGATGATACTTTGAGTCAAAAGCAAATGGCAGCAATGTTAAATGTTGCACAACAAACAATTTCTGACAGTTTAAAAGCTTTGGCAAAGATCCAAAAGTATGGAAAATGGGTGCCACATGAATTGAATGAAAGACAGATGGGAAACCGAAAAAACACTTTCGAAATTTTTGATTTTTTTTAAGAATCCTAAACGGAAGAAATCATGGGTTAATTCGAGACAACCATCGACATCGATTGCAAAAGCAGATCAATTCGGCAAGAAAGCAATGTTTTGAGTTTGGTGGGATCAGAAAGGTGTGGTGTATCACGAGCTTCTACAACCTGGTGAAACTATTAATACTAATCGCTACAGACAACAGATGATCAATTTGAACCATGCATTGATCGAAAAACGACCAGAATGGGCCAGAAGACCCGGCAAAGTAATTTTGTTACACGACAATGCACCTGCACACAAAGCAAAACCGGTTCTGGATGCAATCAAAGCATTTGGCTGGGAGGTGCTACCCCACCTGCCGTATTCACCAGACTTGGCCCCTTCGGACTACGATTTGTTTTCATCGATGGGACACGCATTGGCTGAGCAGCACTTTGATTCCTACGAAGAAGTAGAAAATTGGGTGCCCGATCGGTTTGCTTCAAAAGACGAACATTTCTATTGGCGTGGTATCCACAAATTGCCTGATACCTGATATATGATATTGTAGCTCTGGTGGTTCGAAACCCACCTTCAACAGCAGATCGTAAGCAAATGACCTTACCACTTGGCTCTGAACATGAATTAACAAACAACAAAACAGATCGGAAGAGACGTATCAGGATAAGTTGATTAATAAGAATGGCAATGATGATGAAGAGAGCGTAAATGAGGATCGGGGGGGGGGGGGGAAGGACGAAAGAAGGAAGAGGAGAAGAAGAAAAAAATACTCAATGAAAAATATCGAAATATGTTCTTAGTCATTGCCAAAAATAAGCGTACCTTTTAGATCACTAGTAAGGAATATACCCAGTGATCTGAACGGGTCTTTGCATGAGTCCAGAACGTGAATTGACGGAAAACCACATGTCAGACCTGGAAAAATCACTTGAGATGCTTGGACCGATCTCTCGAAAATGTGTGCCACTTTTGACGGCTGGTAAGTTAACATTAGTTCGATAATATTTAAGGTGTGCACTTTGTACGTATACAACTGATATTCAGAAATGCAAAAGTCGATGTTGACACAGAAGAGAATACAGGGCCTAGTATAAATGATTTATGCATTTTGAAAAGGCTACATTTTCAAAAGAATTACATGTACACATATCAAAGATATATGAAAAGAACGACAATATCACCAAGTTTATACACCCTCTACAAATGTTCAATTTGTGCCCGATTGTCTTCGCAGTATCGCAAACGGAATTTTTTTTAACAATAAAATTTACATTGAACAGAGGGATAGAGAAAAGGACAAGGATCGTGAGCAGGAGAAGTGAAAGAGACTTAATGAGAATAGAAACGATGGTGAAATGGTCCACAGTGGAGGATGAGAAGGAGGAAAAAGAGGAAAAGCAGATCAACAGTGAATGTAATAACATAGGCGAAGAATTTGTATTAGTGGAGCATCCGCTAGAAGAGAAGGAGGAGGAGAGCAGCAGACACCAATACTTTGAATACTGTGTTCTTTGGTGCAACATACTTAAAATCATCATAAAGGCACTATCATTATTATTACTCGCTAGATAATGTTGTGTATGGGGGGGGGGGGGATGAAGAAGAGACTGGTCAACGAGTTACATACCTTTGTGAGGAATAATTTCTCTCGAAGACGCATCGCGATAAAAGAGTTCCATGATTTATGACAAGCATATCTCTTCGATATGTGTGCTTATGTTTGCACGAATACCGGATTTCAGTACATATTCACGGTGATGCCTATTCAAAATACGTGTAAGTAGTCCTGCTTAAAACAAAAATGGGAATTGACGTAACCAAGGCTATCGGAAGAACCGTCAAAGAGGGGAAACGTGTTCCGATAAATTTGCAGACTGACAATGGGTATCTTTTCATATAATCAAAATAGAAATCGTATAATCGCGTTTCTGATGTATTCGAAAAAGACATATCGATATACATTAGCTTATCAAATTTTATTTGCAATATCCTCAACTGAACCTCGATCAGGTTTATAGAAAAGATTGCGCGGCTATGAAAATTCGGTAAAGTTATCACTGTCTCAGCTGCGTATCGCTCATCTTATTTGAACATTAACTTCACATCAATACAGTTCTGTACGTTTTCCATCGTTTTTCCTAAAACTGCATTGGTCATAAATTTAAGACGAACACTATCGCGCCGCTTGAAATTTATCGATCGAATTAGTACAAAATCCAATAGCACTCAGAAGATTAATACGGGAATTCTAATATTACGTTAGTCCGTTATTGAGCCGAGTTTTACGTGTTAGGGTATATTCAATGGAGGAGACAAAGCAGACAGAGTGGAGTTTCCTTAAGGTTGCACCTAGAACTTCTTCATTCATGTTGCAGTGCTACTGCTATATCTATGCAATTTATACTCTACACCTATGTTATTTTCCTCGAAGCGAATCAAACATGTGACATAGTAGACGATGGGGTACTTGGCGCACCTCCTTTGAGATGTGCAGGGTCCGATACTTTGTTAACGTAATGATATAACTTTCTTAGATAAACGTTTCTTTAACTTTTTCGCTATTAATGTTGGCTATATCTGGTATTTATCAAACGCACTTCATTGGTTGGAGCTGATATATTCAGTACCCAATAAACGTGTCACATTAGTTCTTAAACTGTACGATGCATTCCAACAGCACGATGGTCCTGCCGCTATTAAAGCGTTGACGCGAACACTGGCCGTCGCGAAAGGGTTAATCTGAAATTTTGTTTAAGACATTCATGAGATTTTTCCAATCAAAATGTACACTATATGAGAACCTTCAAAGTAACCAAACACGATATGATTACGATCACCTTTACTTAATGACTTAAATGTTTACTTGTCTCGTTTTGGGCTTGGCCAGTTTTTCGTCCGTGGTTCCCTTTGTTCTCCGTCTCCTTTGTTCGGCACACTATAGAGGCAAGCCACACAGCTAGGAATCTGTGTCTCCTGCCTCGTTCAAGTTGTAAATGATATCTACAAAATGCGCCCTTGCGGGAACGATTACTGTACATCTGTTACCCTATGTGCTGGCTTTGATGCTATCTTCTGAGTCATAAGCAATAAACGACAAATTACTTTGTGATCACCGTGGATTCTAAAGGGTTAAGTAAAAAGAAAATTCATTTTGCAGGAAGACGCGCAGAAGATCTGGCCGCTTTCTTGGAGCCACAAAATACAAGACTCGATCAGCCTTGATATGGCCTTTAAAGCATATAAGAGACGAATGTTGATAAGAGGCGACCAAAAGCTACGACTTCCGAAGCTGCTCGAATACAACAGCGAACAACTCCTTTTCATCGGCTTCGCAAACGTACGTTCTATGCAATTTATTTAACCTATTACTCGTATTACATGTTTATTTCTGTTTATTTAACACCTTCACGTACTTTAATGAGCCTGATTCATTATGAAGATTTTCATCTCAACATAAATAGCACGAGTCAGACTTTTGGAATTAAATGTGGATCAAACGTAAACATCACGAGTGAAACTTGCGAACGGAAAATCCGGCCAAATGTAAACATCATGAGACAGATTTGTGGAATGATTTGTGTAACTGTTTTCGAGCATCACTCTAATCTGTTTATTGGGCGTCTTCTCCGACCGTTAGGGTCCGGATTTCGTAAAAGTAGAAGTCTTGAAAGGTAATGAATATATAGTTAGGATGAAAAAATAGTTTAATGACAACAGTACTTACCTACACAATCTAAAACTCCACTTAGCACTATGAACGCACTTATACTAGTCTTACTTAAAAAATGGGTACACAAAGGTATCATTGAAGACAGTTCTTATAGATATTTATTCAACCCCAACCCTCCTCTACCAAAAGCATATAGTCTCCCGAAAATTCACAAAAGCCACCATTCCCTCCGTACCGTTATTAGCTCCATTGATCCCCCTTTCACAAGATAGAATGGTCATTGCATATCATTATTTCCAAGAACGTTATACGTACGGATAGTCACATTTCGAATAACTTTGAACTGATCAATAAACTCAAAAATCATTTCACCTTGCACAATTTTATATTGGTTTTCTTTGACGTAGCTTCCTTGTTCACTAATATTTCTATTTCTTTAATTAGAAGCGCTATATAGCTCCGATGGAAATACATCCGTAGAGGCACGAAAATTCCGGAAAAATGATTCTCACACGTATTAGAATTAATTCTACATTCCACATACTTTTAGTTCGATAAAAAGTATCATAAACAAGTTTTTATTTTCCTATGGGCTTTCCCATTTTTCTGATATTGTTATGGATGACCTCGAAACTTTCTTACTTAAAAAACTGTCTTTCCATCCAACGTTTTATTTCCGTTATGTAGACGATATTTTAACTTGTATTCCTATCGATAGCTTCTCTTCACCACCGGCTACGGATTATTTTTTAATCTAAAACCAATTAAAAAATTAATATCCTGGAGATCTCAATGAAATGCAATAGTGACAACTCTCTGACATTTTATTGGCATCATAAACCTATCTTTTCTGGTAGATATATTGCCTTTGTTTTTCATCATCACGTTTTACAAAAAAAGCATTATTTATAGTTTTGCCGACAGAACCGTGTTGCTCTCAGACACCACGTTCCACAACAAGAATTTATAGTTTATCAAAGAAATCCTCAAAGACAACTATCCCAATATTCTGGTTAACACGTTGACTGCCACGCGATTTTATAAAGAAATCTCGTTCAGGCCACGCGCGCGGGTATCGTGGTGCAGCAATGCGAAGTACGCTACTAGCATATTAAAGTTTACTCGATACAAGTGTTTAGGACCATTTTTATTTATCGTAGTGGAAGTTATTTATGTTTGGAAGGAAACGCTTATTGGACATTCATCTAACACGTTATGCGCTCAGTCTGTTTTGCCTTGCTTATCGTTTAGAGCGCTAGATAAGATTACATTGAAATCGTTTTGCGGCTGGGGCTTTGCATAGGTTACTACAAAGTAATACAAAACACTTTAGAAATGTCTAATAATACAAAACAGTTAGAAATGTCTGGTAATACAAAACACTTTAGAAATGTCTTACGCGATGCATTTTCGAAATGTTTTACGCGTATTTATTCACTCCTCTATAGTTCTTGGCCCAGTGCAGACAAAAATCATACCTTAGCCCTCGAAATGTCAGGTGAGGAGTATGAAAGTGACAATAGTGAAATTATTTTTGCTAAAAGGCGGCATAGGGTGAATATGTTTTAATATGAACCTAAAGTCTGCAGCCTGGCCTAAACGGAAAGTTTAACACCGGTCCCTAGGGACCGGCGTTGCGTTTAACGTGTTAACCAGGTAATTAAGGAACGTTTAAAAAGACTTAAAAATCCTAGCAGTAATAATTGTAATATACATGACAACAATGCCAAATTTATCCCCATCCCGTTTCTTAACACTATTTTTTTTTTTGATTCATTTTTCGGCACCGACTGCTAAGGTCATTGGGCCTAGGTCCTACTGTTTAAGTGTGAGTTCCAAACCACCAGAGCTACGGTATACATATTACATAGAAAAACCAGAGGTGATGGCCGGGATTCGAACGCGGGTCTGCCGCGTGGCAGTCTGAGCCTCTATCCACTACACCACCGTAGCTCCATTCTTAACACTATCTCCAGCAGATTGGACAAAACATTCAGATCATTTAAAATACCAGTAACCTGGTATACAAGATTAAGTGCCGAGAATGTAATGCTAGCTAACTAGCTAGCTAATTAAAGAACACAGCCATAGTTTACAAAACAATAACTTTGTTGTCGCTCAGCACCATCGGAAATTGACCCGCACGGTTGATTTTGAGAACACCATAATCCTAGATCACGAACCGCACTACTTTAAACGCCTCGCATCCGACATTTTATACATCAAAACCGAACCCAATTCGATTAATTTATAAACCGATACTTCCAATTCAAACTCAGCCTACAACAATCTTCTGTACAGTATTAAAAATTTCGCACATCAAGCCCCATTCTTTACGCTATGCATTTTTGAATTTTAATTTTCCGTTCGCAATGGTCTGTGTCAGTATAATGGTTTTAACGATCATAGCCTACCATGCTCCCTTGAATTTAAGCTCTATCATTCTGTTATACGCGAAATGACGAATAATATCTTTGTCTATTATAAAATTAACTAGCACCGTTAATAATGGAATACCAAATTGAGCGGATGATTTAACAGTAATTGAGTCATGCAGGGGCTACCAACATCTAAAAACACTCTAAGGTGACAGAGAGTAATGATTTATCATTTTTACACAATATCAAGATATCTCATTCTCCTCTGTGAGGTTCCATCCCAGTCAAAACCCAACAACCGTTGCTTTTCATCCCCCTGACGTTTATGCCATTATCAATATTCCGTCGTCCAATAATGAATTTAATGATCACGTTCTTATGAGGGTTTCGGCTAATTTTTTTATTACCCCCTGCATTGTTTACTTAATCCCTTCTCTCACTATATGGTTCTTCTTCTTTACATCTTATATACTTAAACAATTTAATTTGTAATTAATTTTTTACCAGCACTGTATTGTTACGTGCACCGTCCCTAAGCCTATGAAAGGGGAGATAGAGGGATCAAACAATGTAAGTTATCGGCACTGGGCGGCTGCGAATCAAAGCCGCGAAACAGTACCCCGATTATAGCAGGAAACGGAGAGAATATCCGTGAAAACATTAACTCCTTGACAACATCAAGAATTCTGAGAACTCCCGAAATATAACCGAAATCTAAGACGCATGAGATAGATACGCGTACAGAATCAGACCATGCCGTCGTTATTTTTCCATTAGGAAGGGGTAGAACTCTATCCCTATATAACAGGGTACTTTTGGCCACGGCGGACAGTCAGATTATCAATGTACGAGTTTGCACCACGGTTATCGACGGTCTCGATCTCCCTGCGCTTAAGTTTTAACGAGTAAGATTCAATCATATTGTGTAAATATTCGTAATCGAGTTTTTCTCCATTTAATAGTGGACATCCCGATATCTGTAGACTGCCTGAAAAAATCACCTCCTACATATATTTTTCTGGCGCCAATTTGATTCTGAAAAAGGTCCATCTACTACATCCGATACAAAGTCAATTTTCTGGGACATATGGTTATGGAAGTTTTTCTTTATTTCGTTTATACCCTTTAAAAATAATAGTAAGTTTAGAAAATTCACTGTTTCATAGAACAAACTAGAAATTACAAAACACTGTTTGGAAAAATATGACACCTCCCCCCACCCCTTCAGTCATATTATTGATCGCTTTAAACCCTTAAGCAATATTAAAAGAATCCCTTACTGAATAAACACAAATTGGTCTTATTTTGTTGCCGTGTATCCCAAAATATTGGTGTTATATCGAGCTTAGTAGACAGAACGATATTTCTTTCAAAACCGAATTACCATCAAAAAAATGTTTTTTTCGCGAAAACATCTCAGGAAATAATAATTATCAGGATTTCATTTCGGGTGCTGGATAAAAGTGGATGGGTGCAAACAGCGAGAGACGAGGAGAGAAAATTTCGGAGGAATCATAAGAGGAAGAAGGGGAAAATAGTGGAGAACGCGAGAAAGGGAAGGTGTAGATGAAATAAAAAGTTCTAGAAGAGAAAAGGTAGGCAGAGACAGGAGAGACCAGTAATGAGCAGTGCAAAGGAAAATGAGAGGAGGAACAGGGACCTCACGGGAGTTATGAAGGGAGGGAGCGACAGAGAAAGAAAGAGGATGAGAGTTAGGGAGAGAGAGGGGCGATGGGAGAGCGCGGAGAAGGAACGACGGGAAATGGCGTGTCTGTTTATAAATTTGACACTAGAATTCGACTGTGTGAACAGAGGGATGCTGGTAGGGAGTTCGGTGAAGAAGCGGGCAAGGGAAGGGCTGGTAGTGAAGACGGATGAAATTTTTACAGAGACAAAGAGTAGGGTCAGAGTGACAGGAGCAAAGGCACGAGTATTTGGATGGCGAAGGAGTTTAGATAAGGATATCCAGTGAGCCCGATATTATTTAAGATAATAACGGCGGATTTCGAACAGGAAACGGGGAAAGTAGAACGGAAGAGGAGTAAAGGTAAGGAGTAAGAGGATATTCTCATTAGCGTATGCTGATGATATAATGCTATTCGTAGAAAAATAGGAAGATCTAAGATGCATGAAGGAAAGTTTGGAGAAGTACTGGGAGGCAAAAAAGTTAGAGCTAAACCAGACGAAATCAAAGGTAATGATAGTTAGAAAAGGGGTGGTAGGGAAAGAAAAATGAGGTTGTGGGAGAAGGGGGAAAAATCGAACAAGGGAGGAAGTATAAATACCTGGCATACGTGATGCAAAGAAATGGAAAGCATAGGGCACAGGTAAGGAGTAGGATAAGAAAAGTTGCAGCGGTAATGGAACAGGTTTGATGGTCAAGGGAGAGATAGTTTGGACGAGATTGGGAGAGAAGATTGTGGTATTCGGTAGGTTGATGTGGACAATAATCGGATATAGCGTGAAGGTATGGTGCTAAAAAAAAATAAAGGGCATAGAGAGATATGAAGCACCGGCTTATTTGAAGAGAAGAAAAATACATAGGGGTGGTGTGAAAATGAGGGCAGGGAAGGAGGCCTGAGTGTTTGAGAAAGGGTAGGGGGAGAAGAGGATAGAGAGATATGAAGCACCGGCTTATTTGAAGAGAAGAAAAATACATAGGGGTGGTGTGAACATGAGGGCAGGGACGGAGGCCTGAGTGTTTGAGACCGGGTAGGGGGAGAAGAGGGGGGGTAGTCTGACGAGAGTATGTTGGGCAGAAATGAGAGAAAGGGCGAGAAGAGGAAAGATACTGTCCGCGTAGAAGGAACGGAGAAAAAATTAGCTGAAGCAAAAGAAAAAAGCATGATGGAGGTCGGAAAAGAAGGAAAAGGGGATAGAGGAAATATGGAAGCGTTGGAGGGAAAAGGTGAGAGAGAGAGAATAAGAAGAAGTGAAGAAGGTGAGAATACCAAGTTACTGTCATTTGATTCTGTGATCCACTTAAGAAAGCTTTGAAACGAATATATTCTTGAGCAAGCGCGTGTGGTACTCGTGTGCGTCAACAGTAAGAAGTAATTACGTACGATGACAGAGAGGATTTCAAAAATAGATAATTATATCTGACTAAGTATCTAATATTGCGTAACCGAATATGGCGCACATTAGATATTCTTTGCTTTTTTTTGTTCTTAACTCTTGCATAATATTAGCTTTTTTCCACGTGTCAATTGTATTTTGTAAATATAATTCTTCGTATGTATGATATTTTAGATACAGAATCACGGTGGAAATTTCGTGTAGCATTAATATGTTTACGATAAGAAGATTTTTTAGGTATTAGAATTTACTGTAAATTATTCGACGCCAGTACTCTATTACATAAAATTGGCAAGGAACAATCAATGTGTAAAATATTTATTTTAGACTTAAGATTGCTGCTCGTATTTATTTAAGATTTACTTTCTCCATTTCCTTTACCTGTAACCGCCCCTCCCCCATAATGTTTAAAAAGTTATTATAATGATTTTCACAATTAACTTTCAGATGTATTGCGAGGCGCCTACCACATTACAGTCCACCTCCCAAGCATCCTGGTTCAAAGATAGGGGCTACAGCAATTCCGACACGGTCAACATGGCGATCATGAATAACGAGGACTTCGGTGAAGTCTTTAACTGTTCTCGTGGCACACCGATGAATCCGATAAAAAAGTGCAGTTTTTGGCAGGACGTTCCTTACCTTCAAGCGTGATCATTCAGGAAAAGATGAAAGCGAGAAATTTTAAAGTAACACTAAATTAATACTAAAATTGTACACACACTAAACTTGAGATTATACTCATAATAAATCTGCCAGTTAATTCAGTGTCTTTTTCAAAGCAACTTACATATATTATTTTTATTGTACGGCAATTCGTATATGTGGCGTAAAAATATGTGACATCACTATATATTAAATATATTAAATAGATGAAATATAATATCCTTATAATTATTGTGACTATAAAATATCGTAGACTATTTGTCTAAGATGCGAAGATGAGAAATAATTGATATTGTCATGCATATTTTCATCGTGTATACATAGATATATACATGAATTCATGCACGAGAATACAAATAAAAATACAGCAAATTAAATTAAGCGCTGTATTTTTTAACATATGTTTTTCTTCGCGATTATTTCGCGAAGTTCCAGTCTACATTGTGTACATTTACTCGGTTGCATAACGGTGCGAGTATTAACCCTTTCAGTACGAGCGCTTTGACCGCAGTGACACTCCCGCTGTACGAAATGCCGCGCCGATAATGTGTACAGAACACACGGCCAGTCCTCTTTTGTAAGATTTTCTTAAATGTTAAGTAAAAATTGTGCTTAATAAAACAATGTTTCTCCTAACAAGTGTTATTTGTAGCCTTAATATTAAAATATATCCATATATAATTCTATTACACGATTTATATAAGTAACACATATATAAGATTATATACCGAACAATACATGTCATCACGTGGATGCTGGATATATCTGGCGCTTGTTCACACCGGTCATCACATTGATGCTGGATGCATCCCGCGCTCGTACCAAAAAGGTTAAGGCACGTGCCATGACTTAGGGCTCACGCGCGTGTAACGCGTGATTTTTATCCGATTGGCGCTATCAACCATGTATTGGTTGGAATCGCAAGTTCTAGTGGCAAGGAGGAAACAGGACCTTTTGCGGAAAAAATTCTGCTGGAACGTGAGTCTTGTACGACTGGTGATTGCGAGCAGGCGCGTTTTTGAGCGAGACAAGTTAGTTTTTTTTGAGTAAGCGTATATTCCAGAGCTACGGCGAAGTATCCCCTCCGATCCTAGCTTAAATTTTCCTGTGAGAATTAGGTTGTGATCTCGTGTCGACAATTGGTTAATAAATTCCTCTTTGGTAGTCAACTTCTGAGCATGTATTTACCAACTCATTCCGAGCAGCGGCTCATTCTATCGTAAACGTTTCGAATTTACAACCCGAATTGTTTATTTCTCCCGTATACGAACAGTTATTAAGTTATAACATTTATTTATATCGTGTAACAATCCTATAGTTCATGCTCCCATCAATGAATCGTAAATATAGCGTTCTGATTTGCTACTGTTCAAATTTGATCAACTTAGTTGTCGACAAACGGCGAAACCGTCGAAATTAGCGGCCTGCTCAGATCATGCATTCGCGTCTATTTCAAATTTACCTTTCTATCGCGATTAATTACCGTCCATAAACGGATCGCATTGATTTCTCGGATATTTGCACGAGATTTATGTTTCATAAAAATTTCTGATTCTGGTGACTTTACAGTGCACTCATATCATTGCGACTTATAATTCCTTATCCGAATTTCGCGATAACTGTTGAAACCGTTGGCTTTGTCCGAACGAGCAAGAAAGTGCCATGATGACTTTCGAGTGGACAGTTCATGAAACTTCTGAGGGTTCTATATGATTTCAAAAAGCTCGAAAAGTCTGCATTAATTTTCGAGTTTTTTAACCGAACGAGCAAGAAAGTGCCATGATGACTTTCGAGTGGACAGTTCATGAAACTTCTGAGGGTTCTATATGATTTCAAAAAGCTCGAAAAGTCTGCATTAATTTTCGAGTTTTTTAACACGCATCTTGGTGGAGCGGATTCTGGCAAATCAGGTTTGATTCTGCAGGACTTCCAGGATTAGAAACAACTTCTCTTACGAATATTAATCTCTTCTTGGGAGTTCTTTGTACGTTACTTGCCAATAAATTAGATGGTGAAATAATGATAGTCGGCTGTGATTGATTTGAGTCTGTGGAAAAATGTATGTGAATAAATACACTCATCTTTAGATAAGTCCCTTGGAATATTGTGTAAAACAAAAATATGTAAACAAATTGGGTTCTACAGAAAATAGAAAATAAATCGCAGAAAAAAGGGAAAACGGTTTTTTCTTCAACCGTGAATAACTTTAACGTAAGAATTACGCAACATGTATGTAGCGTGGGAAAGAGGGAGGCCCGCCCCACCTCCCGCACCCTACCATACCGAGCTTGTCTCCACGGACTATCCTTACTGACCGGCACTTTTTTTTTTTTTAATTCATTTTTCGGCACCGACTGCTTAGGTCATATGGCCTAGGACCTACTGTTTAAGGTGGATTCCGAACCACCAGAGCTACGGTATACATATCACATAGAAAAACCAGTGGTGATCGGCGGGATTCGAACCCGGGTCTGCCGCGTGGCAGTCTGAGCCTCTATCCACTACACCACCGTAGCTCCGACCGGCATTTCCTATTCCCCACGATTGGTCCTACCGACTGTACGATTTCGAGCGATCTGCCCTACCGACCTTGAACCGGTTGCACGATCTGCTCTATCGACCGATCGGTCGATCTATCGGTATGGGACGGTGTGCCATGTACTGTTTACCTAATTGTGGAGCCAGGCCACCATCAACCGGGAACCTGTCCGATGTCAGCCCCGATCTGGTCAAGAATCAGTTTGGCTTCAGAATGGATCGCTCAACCATTGACCCGATTTTGCGCATGCGGAGCTACTCTGACACGGTCATGTTTTGGGGCGAGCTGGCGTTGACGATACCGCTAAATTTCGTCAATGCATTTAATACTCTGCCTTGGGAGAGCATTTTAGACGGGCATCAGGTGCTTACCGAACTCCAGGATATAATGAGGTACTACCTGTCGGACAGGCGGGTTGTATACTCGGGTCGAGCACGTTAGTGCTGCGGGAGACTCGGTTCCGTCTCCGACTCTGCATGACAACAAAACGAAAGCGATGCGGTTCTACAACCACCGTGATCGTGCGGCTGGAGCCGCCCACGTCCTAGTTCTAGGTAGATCAGACCTACGTCGAGATGGGCTCTGGAACGAAGTACCCGATGCTTACCTTAGACCTGCAGTGGCACTTCGCAGCCCACTTCGATTGCTTGACAACCCGAGCCGACGAATAGCTGGATGGCTTGGCTGCCTCCTTCCAAACCGCCTTTATGTGGTTTATGCAGTTAAGGGGCACGGGTCGTGCAGTCCATGGCTCTTTACGCGGCCCCGCTCTGGTCGCCGGAGCTGATAGCCAATCGGCACAACTACGACCGCCTGTGCCGAATCAAAAGGCAGATAGCCATCAGGATCATGCATGCATACCGCGACAATCTCTTATGCAGCTACGATGGTTATGGCGGAGCCCATGGAGCTCCTGGCGGAGCAGGTGAGGGTGACACACTCTCACTCCACGTCCATCTGCCAGGCCGGGGATGCCCTGCCGGAACCGGCGATCCATGTGATAACCGCGAGGCGTCAAGCCCGATAGCGCGCTGTCAAGGGATGGCAAGATGCGTTTCCGAATCCGCTAACGCAGGGAAGTGCGCTGTCGCAGCTATCCTGCCCAGCCTCGAGAAGTGGCTGGATAGGACTTGGAGAAGGCTGATCCATTGGCAGCCATAGGTGCTCACCAAGTATGGTTGTTTCGATGAGTATCTGTGCGTGATCGGGAAAGAACGGACGACGCAGTACCACCACTACCACGATGGGTGGGACACGCTGTAACACACGCTAACGTTTTGTTCGATGTAAGAGTGCGAGCACCGTGTCTTGCGAGACGAAGTAGATGACCATCTCTCGCTACTACCCATCGTTCGCGCGATGCTGATGAGCGAGAGGTCCTGGCGCATCGTGGCCTCCTGTGAGCAGGTAATGCCGCGTATGGAGGCCGCGGAGCGGGTCCGCGATCGCCATTACACCAATAACATCACTGGGTGGTTCCAGGCGGTTCGAGTAGAGATTTGGGAGGTAATTGCAATCAACACTCCGGGGCAGACGGTGCCGTCAAATTAGAGTTTATGATATGCCTGGTGAATTCTGAAAGCCCTCCTCCCTCCACCCGAGTATGGTCGCTCCTTTGGGGTTGCAGTGCGGGCAGCGGTACCGTCAAGCATTACAAGTAGTTTCCATTGTCCTCCCACACTGCGCTGTGGGAGTCTTAAGCAGTACAAATCGGGCACTTCCCCGGCTCTACCTCTAGGGAGACGGGTAGTTTATGAAGATTTTCCCCACGGAAAAAAAGGGAACAAAAAGGAGAAAGCGTGGAAGAAACGAGAAAAAGAAAAGGAAAATGTAATTAATGGAACAGAGAAGTGTATTCTCGGAAACTCGAATACAAAAACTCGGTCCCACTTTTAGGAATCCCATAAAGCAATAAACACGCGGTTAACGGATGACCCGCGATACGGTTGAGCGCACACATGGACAGTCGAATTGCGCTTAGGTGTGGAACCAATTATCGTTTAGAATTTTTTGCGAGGCCTAAGAACCGAATTTTAACCGGCAAAACATGACGCTTATTTGCTAAATCGTTGGTAGTCGCGTGCGGCGAAAGGGGTGAGGGGGAGGTGATTAATCGCGACGAGACTATTTTCAAAAGGGCCTTTGTATTATAAAGATAATCTTGGTGTGGAAGAGAGATTCGTAATAGAGATTCTTCTCGAAATCGTCGCTCACATTCGTACAAAGATGCACATTTCTGTCGATGTATGCACGCATCCCCGGAGACTAATAAAAACTTATAATTCGATGAATACGTGTCAGAAGGATACCATGGAATAAGCATTGCTTTAATGTGCCATAATGAATTACATATTTTTTCCTATTTTCAACATCGGCAATTAAATTATACTGCTTGGATCTTCTTATTTTTCGCGGTGCACAGAACGGAATTTCGGCGTGTAGGTTTGCGATTTATCGGGATACAAAAGATCTATTTGGAGTATATCATATACCCTGTCGGCAAATCATCGGATGTGGACATTACGTTAAGGTGGTCAATCTCATCGACCCAGCGGAAACCGTGTGGTGTAAAAAACACTCATCGCATATCCGTGCAAATTATTTACAGATAGTACATTAACAGTCACCGGTGACTGACAGCGCATTTCTAATCAACCTAGCATGGCGTGACGGGAATTTCTTTATAAATTCGCATGGCACTTAACGTGTTAAAGACATAAATGTAATTTATTGAAACTTGTTAAACAAAGGTGAGGTTTGCTCGTACACTGATTACAGAACGTTGTAACTTTTCGTGTTAAATTTATCGCCATCTTTGAATCTAACATCCGTAAATTTGTATTATAACATTAAGACTATAATCGAACTCAGAATACAAATCTCAAACGGTTTTTATTGTGATTAAGAAAGTCAGCTGATCTATCTATTTATACTCTGGCTCGGCTACCAGCAAGCGGATTGCAGTGGCTCGCTTGATGGCTAACTGTGACCTGAACGGAAAGACACGTAAAATCTGCGTAGCGCTTAACGTGTTAAATAGCTCGAGAGTTCGGACCGTTTAAATGTTCCATATATTTATTATTCGCTCGAGTGTACTTATGTGAACATTGACTTCAAACTGAATCCGCGTATACTTTAACATTGCATCCTTCGTTGCAACCAGTCAGATTACATCGCATCTGCGAAAAATTCTCTACCGAACATTGGACGAGTGAACTAGGGATTCAGTAGACCACCAAAAGGCGACGCTGCGGAAATAAAGCACATGACGAGCTCCGCGAAGAACGCGAGCTCGTCCTCGGCTAACAATCACTGTAATGTTTAGAGTAGTAGTTAACAACCAGAGCGCATCGGGGAGCGAGCGAGCAAAATACTTTTCGTACCCAGGGGAGTGACAAGGATCCTCTACGACCGATAGAAGCCTGTCTTCCTCGAAACCTGTGTACGTAAGTGTTCAGATTTTGTTAGCTGCGAATATACAAGATTTGTAGCACTGTTCGGTTCCCTTTTCCGATTTCACAACCAGAAACCGTTTACCATTTAACCGTTTAAACTCCTCTCGAACTTTGTAACTTTTATACTATATTCTTAATTCCTTATATGCGATTTTTTTGCCATTTATTTCTAACATTTATGTTATAGTAAGTTTAATTTAACGTTATTTATTTATTTTAATTTAATTCAACTAAAAATCTAAATTATATTACAAAAGAGCCGCCGCCTCTTAAAGTCCTTTACTCAGTCTCACTCGCTTCCTATTCGTTTCATTCAAATATTTTAATCGAAAACCCACGATAAAACTAAATAGAATGGTTTGTAACCGGTTTTCAGTAATTGGCGATGATCTAAAGAAAAAATTTCCTTGCGAAAAAAAGAACAGTTAAAACGTAAAACCCGGTAATGTGTAATAATGCGCTAGATCGAGATTATAATTTAACATATCAAGTGTGTAAATATGAAACCGGAATTTGCCCATAGATAGCCTTACCTGTCAAAGTTGCTACTTTCAAACCGCATCATTGGCGCTATTTTCTTTCTTTGACAGCTAACAAAGATTTTCAACTGACAATATTACGAGTTTTATATAACCGCATAGTTTTTAATGGCGTTGAATATGTTGACTTTTGTGCTTATAAACTATGATTTCCAGACAGTATTCATTTTCTGTTATCATTTAAAGAATACTGCTGCAGAATAACAGCGAATGTTTGTCGAAGCTTACGGTAAGCATATCCTTGGTAAATCACAGTGCTTTGGATAGTTTAAAAAATTCAAAAGCGGCGATTTTGACGTGAGAAACGAAGAACGTGGAACTCCACCAAAAAAA
This sequence comes from Ampulex compressa, assembly GCA_038496175.1. NCBI lineage: Eukaryota > Metazoa > Arthropoda > Insecta > Hymenoptera > Ampulicidae > Ampulex > Ampulex compressa. The sequence goes on along the minus strand of JBCFXI010002464.1, from coordinate 2,850 downwards.
ATTGAAAACAGTGAATTGCAACTATTGTTGAATAATGATGATGGTTAAACCGAACAAGAACTCGCGAATCAATGAAATCTAATACAACAATCCGTCATCATACGTTTGAAAGCTATGGGAAGGATCCAGAAGATGGGAAAATGGATCTTACAAGAACTGAACAGAAAACAATAAAAAAAAACGAAAAACCACTTGCGAAATGTTGCTCGCCGGGTACTAAAAAAAGTTGTTTCGCCATCGAAGTGTTACAGGTAATGAAATGTCGATATATTTTCACAATCTAAAGCATAAAAGATCATAAATAACTCCATACGAACCATTGACATGGATTATAAGGCTACATCGCTGTGTAAAGAAGACAGCGCTCTGTTTTAAGTGGAAGCAGAAGGGGGAGAGCTGTTATGAGCTGCAAAGTAAAAAACGATCACAATATCAAAAACGACAGCACAAAATGATTTTGTTTCATGATAATGCACAATGACACACAGCAATATCAGTCAAGAGAACGATTGATTCAGTTGGGAAATACTTGCGCATGCGGGCTTACTCACCAGATTTGCCTTCGTCAAACTACTATTTATTTACATGGATGGGACACGCAGTTGCTCAGAACTGCTTCACTTCGCATGAAAATACATAAAAATGGCTCGATTACTAGTATGCCTCAAAAGAGCAATACTTTTTTTTTGGAGAGGTATTCATAAAATGCCAGAGAGATGGGTAGAACTTATAGCTAGCGATGAACAATATTTCGAATAAAATATTTTTTATAATTTTCATACAATAAACGTGTATTTTCTATAAAAAAAAATTCCGGTTTCATATTTATACACCTGATTTACTGTTTGCGGAAATTCTCGAAAACGTCCGATTGTAGCAGCACATCAGTGTTCAGATATAAATCCCTGTATTTTCCCAGCCTGTTAATTTTAAACATGTTTCATATTTTTTGTATAAATTCTTAGTCTCTGTTAGTGATTCCAGTATGTGTCAGGTATTGTCGAAAATTTTATGGTCGAGCAATCGTGTCTCCCCCAATTTATCGCACGAATCGTATGTAATTGTACGGAAAGACACCCTTTCGCATTAATGATTCCAATTGCTTGACATTTAAATCGGAAAATTCAGATATAAAGATGGCTAATTTGCTTTTTTCCAAGTACGATGAAAGTTTATATAGACACAATATTAAAAATTTGAATAACTCTATGAAACGAAGATAGATCTTATTTTTTTCGTCAAAATTTGTGAATAATACGTAGCGTTCCTTACTTATGAGCAGTACTTGAATAGAACCGTCGAATGCATTTGCAAGTGCTTCGATAATGAAATGTGCCCGAAGAAATTATGCAATACGACTGGTGTTACTGACTGTAGTTAATAATTTAAGTTGCACGAATTGTATGCAGGTGCCCAACTCTTTCCTATAATATGGCAATGACCTCATACTCGCTTTTGGGGAGGGCAAGAAAGGCTTTTCACAAATGTTACGGTTAGAGGCAGTGTAATGCTTTATCTCCTCTTCCGCGGTAAAAGTTATCATAGGCTTAATATTACTTAAATCGGACCGATCGTCTTCTGCGAGCATATGCAATTATGCGGCAAACTATACGTTACAATCTAGCCCGCGACATGAAATATAAGGCGATTTGCACGAGTCTATTGTATTCTATACATAGTAGCTTCCATTGAAAGGTACATATGTGTTTCTAGTAGTTCTCAGTTTTTTTTGCCTTCTTCTCTTTCGATAGTGATACAGCATCATCCTCATTTGTGAAGTGTGTCAGCAAGTATTCGAAGTCCGCATACACTACTACTGAAACAGATTCTTTGTTCTTCGCAATCTTAAACGTCATTCATAGCTCATCTTTTTGCGGGTCCGGTAGGATTACGCGTGTATTATTTATGGTGACACAGCATACCTCGTGCTTTTGTGGATTCTCCGTCGACAAAAAATTATTTACGCATCTGTATATTGTTTGAGGAAAAAATTGACACCATTATTCGTCAGGTAATTAAATTAGAGAAGAAAAAAAACAGCAAAACAATATCTGTGGCAAAACGTTTTCAAAAAATTGTATTGACCCACACTTTCAATAAAATAAATTTGGACAGATTCCAAACGAGCATGCAGTGCGCGTGTTCACTGTCTTTTATGAAAAAGAGATTGGGATGAAGCTCCATAAGCTTCGCTGTGATGCGCAACGGTACAATTATTTTTTCTTTTGCATCTCGTTCGCATCATACGTGTACACGTTTACAGAAATATCGTAGCTGCAAAATGCACAATTTCATACAATTCCGTGGGTAAATTAATATTGTTCATCTTTAGTACATTTTTATAATACAAATATGATTAAACCCGATTTGCATTTCTCTCTTTGGGGTATAGCTTTGCCATGGTTGCCCATGCAAAACACGCATTATCATCAGCCTTTATATTAGATATCGCCTTTCTTTTTCCTGATGAAGGCAGGCGTCTTCAAAGCACATCCCGTATGCAGCGCATAATGCTTATTCACTTTGATGCAGATGCTTTAAATCTGAATGTGTGGCCATCGACTGTCCCGCTCCTGAAATTTATCCAGTTTCCCCAAAATCGGTGCAATGATATGCTCTCGATACCACTCTTCGATATTTGATGATATGTCCAATGCATGACTTTTCGCGTTAAATGACTTTATATCATTCTCCACACTATTTATGGTGTATTCTCTAATCAATTCCGTGTTTACCTTAACCAGTTAACTGCGTTCGACGTGTATACACGTCAGTCCTAAATTTTCTTTCACGCAGTTTACCCTTATACTCATAGTGTAAAATAAAAAATTATTATTTACCGCAAGAACC
>JBCFXI010002463.1:0-22516 GCA_038496175.1 Ampulex compressa | reverse complement strand
CCCGTCAGAGGACTTAATTACGTTTTTTCGAAACCAACTTCACACTTAAGCCGCATAACCATTATATGTCTTGAGAGCTGATATTGCAAGGCTTGTGTGTGAAAAAGTTCTATTGATCCTACACAGTAGTTTTTGGTTGGTGAAAAACGAAAAACAAAACGAAATGACTTTCCGAACAACCCAATACTAACTCTGTCAACTAATTCTTATCAACTAACTCTGAGGAACGAAGTTTTAGGATCAAACGATAAATAATAGGCAAGTATTGAAGAATGATAGAAAGAATTACACGACGCGAGGTTAGGACATCTCTGGGCACTACGGTGGATCCGATTCCAGTTGTTCGCTTAAAATTACTCTCTTCCGCAGTCGTAAGTCCAAAGTCGACCGGAAAATGTCGCATTACGAAAGAGCGAACGTGATTTTCCGCACGCCAAGGGAACCCAGATATGCCGACAATTAACAGGTTCGTTATTTACCTTGTCATTAGACCTTAAGTATCTTTCGACTTTTATTTTGTACCGCTCGTTAGTAGCCGGTGCAAATGGGCTCTGAAATGTAGTCAAAATGACACGGTGCAACGAGATTGGAGAAACGATAGACTTTAGACTGGGAAGTGAGCGAGCGCAGGAATAGGAAATATATCTGAAGCGAGGGGACGTTTAGTCGAAATGAATATAGTGCGTGTATTCGATAATCACGATGACGCGTTGTATTTCAAAGTACGTTCGTGAGTTTGACTTTAAAATGATTGCATAACTAGAAATTATACAGCATGTCTGTCCGCAAATATCAAAAGATACGCGTTAAACTGTCTGCATAAATTCAATGTAGAAACCAATCATTAAAAAAAAATGAGATATCACGTGATTTATGTTTAATTTAGTGTACACTTTTTGTTTATAACCAGTTAGTGTTTGATACCTTAAAAAATACCAACGCTTTGTTCAATTTAATACTGGCCGATAAAAGAAATTGCGTAGCCATTGATTATAAAGGGGTATAAATCCAATTTCGATAGACAAGTGGTAAAGATCGGTGGCTACTGCTTTTTACATTTGTACAAAATACAAGTAGAAACCTTGCCACACTCGGTAATATTAAACGATATTTTTTGATCGACAAATGTGCTAACCTTTGATTTTCTCGAAACGAGAGAAAATGGACTTACACCACTTTCAAAATAAGCGGTCCATATATAGAAGTGTACCAATGTATATATTTTCCGTATCCATTTTAATGCATGTATTTATTATTATCGTATCATTTACGCCTCTATATTTTATGCGTGTATTTTAAGGTATCTACTTTACAGTTCATAGTCTATAGTTACTTTATAGTATACGTGTCTAATTTTATATGCGTATTTAAGGTCCTTTCTCTTATTTTCACGGATCGTCGTATAATTCAAAACGCTCCAATGATGAACATACGCAACTAGATGGCAACGGTCCGTTTTAAAAGTATCTTAACTCACTCCAGGTGGAATTATTCTCATCCACCTCGGCCGATAAATTGTCGGATGACGTAAAATGATACCACCTGGACATATGTAAATCGCATTACGCTACTTGACGAGGCGTTAATTCCAAGAACGGGACGACATTTGAATACTTTTTCTCTCCGCGGCTAATGAATGCAAGAGGGACGGAGCTCCGTATGATCGAAACGAGCAGAAATAGTACGCGCGCGCTCCGGTAATCGCAAAGACGTTTCCACCCACGCAACTTTCGATGCACCCGTTTCTCCTCTCGTATGTCGGCGATGGCTCACCTGTTCGCCTTTGATTCGGAATTAATGATGGAAAACGAATAATTCGAGCTTACATCGGAGACACGCACATGTTACGAATCTTACGTAAATGTTCTGCTTGCACTTCGAGTACGAGGTTTATCAAATTGTCAAGCTGAAGATTTGTGCCGCACGTTTCTTGATTTATAAGTTTATTCTAATTATATTATTGACTTGACAGGAGCATCGAAACTTAATAGGCAAACAAGTATATGAAAACAAGATATTATCCTTCATAAAAATCAAAGTCTATTTTATGTAAGCCTCCATAAACGATCCCCCTGATGATGATTGTCTCCGTGTAAATCTTTGTTTCATTAAAAATAGGAGCCTTGAGTGTCGCAAACCTTTATTTCATTAAAAATAGGAATTGAGGTGATACGTTGATCCTCGACGAAACTTGAGTAATCTCTCTTTGGACAGGATGTAATAATTAATAAAACAAGAACCAAAAATACGTTTGAGCTATCAGATACGTGGTCCTCTTCAGAAATTAATTAATCATCCTACGTAAGAATCCTCAATAGTTATACGGAAAAACTTTCTTCCTCTTTTTAAAACTTTGTTAAATATCGTGACAGTCTTGGCATCATCACGCGTACCTAGTATTATTGGAGGACGACGATTAAAAAGTTAAAGATTAACATAAACAAACAACTACGTTGATCAATCAATAATATAAGAATATATACAACAAAAAATCTTAAAAACATATTCTAAACTCCCACCTTCGTCCGCATCGAAAGCGAAGATACCTCTTATCAATCGCTTATTACAACCTCTCCAAAGAGAGATCCCCCAAGTGTCCTCTCTATCTCACCGCTCCGACATCAAATTCCCCAAGTTACCGCAAGCAGGAGCGAGCATCCGCAGTAAAATGATCCATTACAACCTATACACGGATCCGAAAGGTTAAAACAGCCGATCCTCGAAGGATTCCCGCGGCTCCGCGAAAACACCCGCTCCGGCCAGCGCGCCTCCGACAATATCATTGCGCCAATCAAAATAATTACGTCCACGCGGTTAGCATGTTTTCAGCGGATGAGCGTAACGGGGAGTACTTTCAGTGGCAAAGCCAAAGACCGTTAGGCTCCCTGTTATGAGGTTTAGGATCAATCGCGGCCGAGGAGGCCTTCGGAGGGCCAATTAGAGGAACTACCGTGGTGGATTTGCGGGAAGATTGCATCTGAGCCGCAGAAGGAAGTGCTTATTTGGCTGGATTCCGGGCCGTGCAGCGGTCACGATAAATTTTCCCTCGTTAATGTGCCGACGTCGATCGATCGGCCGCGGGGATTCTGGCGGGAAAAGGCGCGGGAAAATGGAAAGTTGGAAATTACCGCGCAGATGGGAGCGGAGTTTTCTCGCGGAGGAGCCTGGCAGGATACTTAACGAAGATCATTACCCGAGCGCGGATCGTCTCGCTACTTTCCATTTAATCGCTCAGCCGCACGTGCATCCCAGGTGGGGCTGCCTCCAGTCGACGACTGGCCCGCGCACGTGTACTTGCTTACGGCTATTCGATGCCCCTCGATCCCCCCTCCCCCCCACCTCCCTTAACCCTTTGCGCTCCTCTGTCGAGTGTCGCTCGACAGTGTACTCTTCTCAACCGATGATTCGCGAGTTTTATACAGCCGAATATAATAAATCCTCGGCTCTCTTGTTTGTCCCTTCAGCAACAGAAACCTCTTTCGAAGGTTCCTTTGATGGTAGGATGTATACTTTGCGATAGAGCTCGAATGTAAATTCGAATCTGGGTTCCTGTTTGCTTAAGAAGTAAAACTCTTTGGAGGGCTAGAAGTGCCTAACCAGTCAAAATGACTGGTCGGTCGTTTCTTTAAATAAAATCGTAGTGCTTTATAAGGATGTATTTTTTGCGATTTTTCTCCTCGCTTGCTGAATATTAGAGATAAGGCGCCCTGGAAATGATAGTTTTGATACGGAGAATTTCGATATTCAATTATTTATCAGGGGAATGAATATGGTCGAATGAAGTTTGGATGAAAAGAAATACTGATAAAGCGGTGTCGAGAGAATTTGTGAGAAAATTTTTTAAGGGATATCTTAGAATAGAGAGATGGTGAGTGACAAGGAGCAATAAAATGTAAGGGTATACTGTGTTTTGCTTTGTTCAGAATCATATGTTTGCATTGTTGTAGATGAATCGTGGTATTCTTGGATAGTATATCAAGATTTTCAAAGCTTTTTGGTAGGATCAATGGTTTCTTCGATAAATAATAGAATTTAAATACGGTAGATTATCGACGCTCTTGATGTCGGCTTTCTTATTGAAACAACGAATCTGCGAATAGAGAATAAGTGTTAATAAATATTTGACAAAATGATTTTCCGCAATAATTCGTAAAATCTGTACACGTGCAATATATAATAAAATAATAGTAAAAATAGCCTTTGTCCTCAACGATAATAAAAATGTTTGAATGGCATAGCGCGTCTTTAAACCATGAGTATCTTCGATATTCGCTGCAACTTATCGTGTCCATCGTCCCAAAAATGAGAAAATTCCCCGAGCAAAATACGCTTCGATCGGCCATCGAAGGAGAAATCAATGCGTAATTTTACTCGGAAAAATTCTCAGGTGTCGGAATCTGTCGATGATGGACGATTGGATCGCTCGACGTGATTTATGAACCCCGCATTCGAATCTGCGAAAGAGCGAAGTCCCTTGAGTGAAACGCGTTTTATTCTTAGAACGAAGCCTCGAATGTAATTCGTTGACCCGCAAAAAGAGCTTTTGATTGAGAAGCACTGCCTTGTTAGAACCAGCGCGTACTTACTCCCGACATTAGATTAGACGCTGTTCATTTAATAGGCTAATGCCACGATACTCTCGATAAACGAGTTTCGTAAAACGTATTAACAAAGTCATCGATATCCGAAATATAGCGGCAACGTAATCGCAACTTTTGTCTTCCATAATTATCGTTTTCAATAGGTAATTGTGGAAGCAAATGAAATTTCAGTTCAGTGTTTCTTAGGTACTACATTATTTCGTACTTTACATGTACATAATATATAATACACGAGATTCCAGCTAATAAAAATACTCATTAACTCACAAATTATTCAAGATCTAATTAATAAACCCGTGACATACAATATTCATTGGTTCTAAATTTATGCATACATCTGTACTTCGATGTTAAACTTCTCGATCGATGCCTCGCCAAATTCAGATACTCCACATCTTTAAAAAAAAAGGGATAACCAGAGACACCAAATAGATCCATTTAATTATTCAAATATCTCAAAAAAGTCACACAAAATTTCAAATCATCAAACATCTCATAAAAAAATAATACAAAAAATACAACAAAATCTTGCAAGAAATGACATATTCTTAATTTTCATCGTTCCAATGCTCAACTTCACAGTACAAACGCAACTCGCCTATCGAGTTACATCAAACGTCTCTAGACATTCTCAGATATTAGCCTCTCCAAGTCCGATCACGGAATCCTCGTTTCGCGCATATTTCCCCACACCAACACTAAACCTTTCAATCGAACCGTCTCACCAAATTCAAACACTCCCCACCTTTCAAAAAAAAAAAAAAAAAAAAAAGACGAATAACCAGAGACACTAAACACATCCACTCGATCATTCAAACATCTCCAAAAACCAACGCAAAATTTCATCACCATAAATCCCCCCTGAATCCTGCGAGAAAATCACACATTCCTCTTCTGTTCATCTTCTCGATCCTCAACTTCACGATACAAACGCAACTCGCCTTTCGAGTTACGTCAAGCGTCCCTGGACATTCCTAGGTCCACCAGACTCTTCCAGGCTGATCACGGAATCCTGGTATCCTCGAGCGAGCCGCGAGGATCCCTCGGCTCGCTTCCGAGATAAAACTCATTTCCTCGATCATGGGACGCGGAGTGACGCGCGTCATGTCTGCTCGACGAGATCGTTAAGCCGGCCAGGGGGATCCTCGATTTCTCCTTTTAGCCGATATTACGGGCGCCGTTATTAAGGCCTTTTAAAGGGGAGACCCGCGAGAGAGCGCACTCGAGATTTACATAATCGGACCGACAACGAGGGGGGTAGGCGAACCTTGAGCCGAGGGGAGATCGGGGGGCCGATAGGCCCCCGGAATATTTATAGAATGGCTGAGATTAATCGTCGACGACGCGAACGCATCGTGAGCGACGGGCTTCGTCCGTCCAGAAATCGTTATACGTTACGCGGCTTGGAAAGAGGAGCCCGCGATAAGTCTTGCTGGGGAAGAGGAGCATCGGGAGGTCGATTAACACTGGAACTACCGGCTACTTTCGGGACACATTTAGAACGCCATATACATCGCTAAAAAACCAAGAAAACAATGGGAAATTTTAGTACATCAATAGAATGATACGAATACTGCGGGAAAATCGTGGAAAATTTTAGAAAATGCATCGTCGTAAAGCGCTACGATTTTTTTTTTAAAGAAATGAATATTGTTTTTTTGTTTTTTTTTTTTAACGATGTATGTGGTGCTCTAGTGTTAATCTACCTAATATCTATGTTAGTTTTGGTTAATCAACCTTCTGATGCTTCCTTTCTCCAACAAGAGCCGCGCCTAGTGGCTTGGAAAGAGGAGCTCGCGATAAGGCGCGGGTTTTGTTGGGGAAGAGGAGCATCGGGAGATCGATTAACACTGGAACTATCGGCTACTTTCAGGACATATTTAGAATACTACGTACATCGTAAAAAAACCAAGGGAACAATAGGAAATTTTAATACATCAATATAATGATATGAATACTGCGAGAAAATTATGGAAAATTTCAGAAAATGCATCGTCGTAAAGCGCTACGATTTTTTAAAGAAATGACTGACCAGTCGTTATGACTGGTTAGGTATATCTTGTGTTAAACAGGGATTATCGAGATCCGAGTATAACGAGAACGTCCTTTTTTCTATTGAAAAGATTGAATGTTTGTACGTTTAATGGATGTTATGTGAAAGTATATGACTGTTGAATAAAGAAATATCCTGGATTTGTCTTTCTCCATCATCGAAATATGATATGGATATGACTTTTTAGAGAATTGGTTTTTATGAATATGGCCATCGATAAATTTGTATCATCTCGTATTGCAGCTTATTTCAGGATACACAGATATTGTTGCACGTCATGTCGAGGCGTGATGTGGGATGAAGAGTCTAAAGTGTAAGATTTTTTCAAAAAGCGGAGTTAATCGATGTGTGCACTGAGCGGCTCATCGATTTTTATTAAAGCCTATTCAATTCTTGCCTTCCTTTCTGACGAGTTATGAAATTATATAAGGGGTAGGCAGACCTCGAGAGCTTGGGAAACATCGGTGCGGTGCATAGGTCCGTGCATCTTGACACGCAGCCCTGCCATTTCGCCTCGCACATCCGTTCGAAAAGAAAGCGACAGGATACCGCGCGGTTTAACCGGTGCTTAATGTCGCCGACTGTCTCCCACGACGACCTTCCAGACACGAAGAATATATAATTTAGCCCCGGCCCCGATCACCTCACTCGTGATTATCGCAACAAAATCCCCAACTATTTTTCGTCGCTCGCGTAATAAGCACGCCTCGAGCAGCGAGGAGGGCACTTTTATTTTGCGAACACTGGATAATCACGGGTTCAAAGCGAAATGTAAGTTGTTTACAGCCGATTTGGCTTGTAAAACAGTCGTTACATAAGAGGGGGCCTCTTGCGAGGAGTTTTATCCGTTCCGGATGGCGGCCAGCCGATATTGCCCGATAGGAGCGCAGAAGGCTTTTAAAGCGATTTAGAAGCATTCGCCTTTTACTGGAACAAACTCGTAATTGGCATTGCGATAACGGATGATTGTGCGTGCCGACGAACGAGAGTCGAATGTTTGAACTGGCGGCTCTGGCCAGGCGATTCAAGAGGGTGTACGATCGTTTTCTTGGCGAAACCATTTCCAGGATTGCTGCTCAAAGTGATGTGTTGGAATTCATTGCGTTCATTGATGTGAGGATTTCATTGCTCAACACTAAACCTACTGGTCACTTTCTGGATATCGCAACGAAATATTGCTTTAATAGTTTTTCTAATAGCTGAGATTATGTAGAAAATTATCAATACGCATCTTAGTCCCTGACTTAGTACGGTATACTGTTTTTACTCAACTTATCCCAAGGTAATCATATATGTATATATATATTAATTCTTTGTGCTGATCTTACATCACTGGTCCACGTTTCATATTACGTTTTACACTTTGTTTGTATATCGAGTTGTTTTTTACAAATACACCTGAAGAAGGCTTGCACAGAAAGTGAAATGTCCGAAACTGAAGTGTTCTTCGTTTCTTTGTACACTTGGAATATAATACTACTCGTAAAAGACCACGTCAAATCAAACTTTCTGGATATATATGATATATGTATAGCGTGTACATTCTAAACTAAAAATAGGACTAAGAAAAGATGTCAACAGATCGATAGAATATAGTATAATATATATAATATAATCATGGAAAGTATTAAAGAATGTTCCTTTACGAAGTACAATTATTTTTCTAAGAAACTACTGATCGGTTATTTTGACCGTTTTGATAGGTTTAGTGTTAAATATAAGCGCGTAATAAATTGATGTCTGTATTAGGTCAGTACCTGAACGGTCCAATCCGCTTTCAAGACCTCGCAGTTTAAGAATTGACCGATGATAAATTTGATGACTGACGATATCGCGAAGTGCCCACAAGGCGTGTGTATTTACATACAATATGATCGAATAAATTAGCATCGCTAGAGCTGCGGTCATCGTCGACGATCGAGGCCAAATATTGACTCAAGGGAACGAACAGTATTTCCTCGTGGAACGTCACTCGCCAACCCTTCTCCCAACAATAAATCTGGAAAACTACGGTACAACGATCCACTCCAAGAATTTATTCCCGCGATTACCATGACATTCCAAGGACTGGATCGATGATGTCCAAGACTAAGAAAGTCCAGTGCCGTTAAATCGATCCTTCTGCGCATCCAACGACAAGCGAACTTTTCAAATCGAGTATTCATCCTCGAACTATTCCCTAACCACAAATTCGAAATCGTCCGACAAAGTCTTGTATTATTAAATCGAACGCTATCCGCAATCCAGAGACAAGCGATCTTCCCAAATCGAGTATTCATCTTCGAACTATTCCCTGACCACAAATTCGAAATCGTGCATCAAAGTCCTGCGCTGTTAAATCGATCTCTATCCGCATGCAACGACAAGCGATCTTTCCAAATCGAGTATTCATCTTCAAAATATTGCCTGACCACAAATATGAAATCGTCCAACAAAGACCTGCGCTGTTAAGTCGATCGCTATTCACAATCCAACTACAAACGATCTTCCCAAATCGAATATTCATTCTCGAACTATTCCCCGACCACAAATATGAAATCGTCCAACAAAGTCCAGCGCTGTCCACAATCCAATTACAAGCGATCTTCCCAGATCGAGTATTCATCCTCGAACTATTCCCTGACCACAAATCCAAAAAATCGTGGTTCCCTTCAAGAATCCAGTAACATAAATATCGATGCTGATATCCAGCGAATCCAAATTAGCGCTCCTCGGATGTAAGAATCGCTCGAGAGGCCCGAACAATGAAGCGATCGAGATTGGCTCGTCAAAACTGACCCAAAAGCACATTCCAGGGGGGCGAATAACTTGGGATAATAATCGTGCACGGTCGTAGAACCAGTCGGCGACGGAGCAGCGGCCGGTGGACGGTGTCGCAATTGCACGACAGTAAACTGGACCCGCTGGATCAGTGGTCAACCGTGAATGGCCGACCACACCCTCGTGCACCTTTCACGAATCTCCTTGTCCTGCCGTGTCCTGTTTTCGTCCTGCCCAACTCGCCTTATCGGCTCGCCTCTTCTGCACGCGATCGTTTTGCTCGGCTGGCCTCTCCGCGATTAATCGGGTACTTCGAAGGCGCAAATGCGCGCAACCGGCCGACAGCCCTTCGGTTTTTCTTCGTTTCTCGCGTACGCCTCGAATACATTTTGCTTTACACAGGTTGACCTTAAGAATAATTCGCTCTCTGCGATTGCTCTCGATGAAGTTTCTTAAGGCTCTGCAGTTTGTTTCGTTGAAAATATTCGAAATGTCCGCGATGTTTTTGCATTGATTATGTATTATGTTAAATATTATTACTATGTGATCAGCATATATTTGTATTTTGTTCAATATTTACAATTGTTTTTATGTATTATTATATATTATATTAAATATTATTATTGTATATTAGTAATGTGGTATATATCGATAATGATATTATTGTAAGCAGTGTTCATATTATAAATCGAGACTTCTTAAATGTTCGTTATTAGGTTGGGTAATTAATATTCGTGTATTATCACGAGAGTACGATAAGTAGAATTTGACGCTGATTAAATTGCTACATTAATAACGATGAGGATTTTCTGGTGTATTTGAATTAAGCTCTTCGAAACTACTACATTCGTATATTCTACGAAGTTTGTCTAAACTTCAGCACGTTTAGCAAACTATTTCTTATTGTAGAAACGTAAGAATATCTGCTGTAGTATCGATTTTTCCCAGATTTACGATCACCCAAGAGTTTTACCTGCGCCTATATTGATCTCTCGCAAGAAAGACTTTCTTCTCGCCGGATAATGATGTGGATGAAGATAAAATAATCCCACTTATCTTGTGTAATCGGGTAGTAACGAGAGAAAATGCACGCCGTCCTGTGTTCGAATCCTGGTATATTATTAGCGAGAAAATCGTTACACCCACGTACAGGACAGCTCCTCTTTCTCTCTCTCGATATTTTCTTTTCTACGCGAAGTCTTCCCAGTTTACCGTCGCGTCCAATAACCGCATTAGCGGCACAGCTTGTGATTATACATCTATAGCCTGACAACCTAATGAAGTTGTCCTCCGACTTTTAATAATACCGCTGTAAGCGGGCTTTACGATGGATTAATGAATAGACACAGGGGCGATTCAATGGCCGGGCTTTAGTTTCATTAATTATCCCGCGATTTGTACGGACGATACACGGGTTACATCAGCGTTATATTATACCATCGTGTATATTATTTATCCGCGAAACAGGTTTTTCGTTGCGAACAGGCTACGCGATGTGAACAATCGGCGATGCTGATCGAGCGAGCGACTGGACAAATGGACGATGGTCAAATAATGAGCGGAGAATGGAGAGACTTGTAAAGAGTGAATCAATTATCCACGGAGTTATTGATGCACGATAGGCGTCGTTGACACTTGCTTTAGAATGTGTATCGATTATTAGCTCCTGGATTGGATATCTTTGACAACGGACGCCTTCAATCATATCAGCAGTTAGACTGTGACTTGTATAAAGCAAGCACGCTAGATGGCTCATGATAAAGTAATCGTAAGAATTGCAGTATAATTTCATGGAGTAAGAATTGGTGTATAATTGAAGCGCTGAAAATTCCATGGACACTTTACAGACAGCAGTAATTATTTCCAATATCGTACATTCTTAAGGTCTGCTTCACTTTAATGATCTACTCGAAGATCATATTGATAGAAACCAGATATGGAATCGACTCGAATAATGGATTTCCATGCGCGAATTGAATTCTCGAAGGATGCAAATGAGAGAAGAAAGAGCGGCAAAGGACGGAAGTAAAATAAGCTCAAGGCACTTATGGTCGTCGATCGGGATTAAGCGATTGGCGAACACTTTTTTTTCCGCCATTCGCTCCAGCGCCGATTAAGCGCTAACGACGTTAACTACTATGTACGGTAGACGATTCGACCTGCTGTCATGTCGTTATACGAGCTGTCTCGCGGATCGGGCCTTTAAGGAGTGCCTCTGATTCATTTTAAAACAAGGAACGAGCGTCTTTCCAAGAGAGAAAACCGCCGATGGAGCGAAGCTTTCGTGGAACCCCGCGTTGAGCTCGTTTAAATGCAGCTTCGGATGATCGATTAAACGAATTCTGTTCGTAATTATTTACGCTGTCCATTAAACAAACTAGGCGGTGTCTTTACTTTGCGATTCAAGTTTTGGTACGAGTACTTGAAATCAAGGATTTTTCATATCATTTTCTATAGTAATCGTTAGAGAGTAAAATGATGTACTTGACTTTATAATTCTTTCTCAGCTTTATGTAGAAAATGAATTTCAGTGATGGATTCGTTTCGATCAATTTTTGGGCATATTTGTATATTCAAACAGTAGATGCGTCGCACGAATACATCGAAGATCGTTTAAAACCACTTGATCGACTCAAAAAATTTTATTCGCATCGTAGAAGTCCACAGTTATTGAATATGAACATACATATAAAATACATAAAATAATAAAATAAAAATATAATAAAAAAATAAAATACTACTAAAATATATAAAATAATGATTCACCTAATAATAATCTACATAAATATTCATAATACACCGCGAGAACTTGTACGCAGAAAAACCAACCTCTCGTCCAATAAAAATGCGATCCTTCCTCACTTCGCTCTTACATCTATCCCAAAATCATTCCACCCCCGATTCTCGCTTCATGTTCCGCGATAAACTCCACGCTCTCTATGTTACATGTATACCGTAGCTCTGGTGGTTCGGAATCCACCTTAAACAGCAGGTCCTAGGCCAAATGACCTTAGCAGTCGGTGCCGAAAAATAAATTAAAAAAAAAAAACTCCACGCTCAACCGTTTAACGGATCTCTAAAATCCGCGACAACGCGGCCCAATAATCCAGCGGCGCCGTAGCCCCGGGACTTCGTTACCGTAGCCAGCGTGCGACTGTGGTCGACCTGCTACGGTAACCCACTTCACGGCCGGAGACATTTCTGAAATGTCACACCGACACCGCGGCCCACGGTCCGCCACAGTAAGTTAATGACGGCTGTTGGCACACGTCGAGGGCCCTGGCACTTCCCCCCCTCGTCTCTCCGGAGGGAGCGGGCAGAAAGAAGCCAGAAAAAGTAACGACCGCAGTAATTGATATCGTGCCGGGTCCGCTTTTAAATCGGCCTCCCGCTCCCTGAATTGTGCGCGACTTGAATTGCGCCCGAAACCCGGCGGAACGGTTGCCTCGCTGAATTTTTGCGACTTCGCGGGGAGGGAGGAGGAAGGTCCTGAGAGGCTTTGGCAGACGCGCCTTTGAACATTCGCCCTTCCTCCTGGCGGTTGGTGCTCGACTATCGAGAAGCTGCTTCGAAACGGCCAGAAATCCTTTGTTGCGCAACGTTTAACATTGCTGCCATTTGCTTTTGACTCCTTTGACTTTTATCATCTTCGTCCAATATCGCTTGCAATTCGGCGTCTTTATACTTTCTTGGTGGTCTTTCAGGTTCTTCGTTTCTCGCATCAAAATCATTATCTCTGAACAGTCGAAACCATCTTTTGCGTGCTGCTTCTGATAGAGCACGATCGCCATATGCCTCGAGGAGCTTTCGATGCGACTCTGCAGCACTTTTCTTCGAACGAATACAGAAAATTAATGCTTTCCGCAAATCATCGCTTTCTGGTAAAATATTCGACATTTTTAAGACGATGAAAAAATATGATGTTGTTTGTTCAACGACTTGATGTATATTTAATATGGACAGCTGTCATACCAACCAAACAAAAAAAAATATTAGGGCTCGTTCACGACAAATGTTCCCTATCGACACATTTGTGTCTTAACGCTCACTTCATACCGGTACACCTGATAACGGGAGGTCGATTGGTTTGGTAAGATTGATGCACGTACGCACATGTACGCGCGAGAGGAAATGATACTTGGTGGAGGAAAGGAGAGATCGTGGGTCTTGGAAATGAGATAATCCTTTGGATTCGGATGGAGGAGAATTATTCACAGGTACTCGTTACACTTTCCTATCCTACGGATCTTCGGCTTGATCTTTGGCTTGCCATCGTGTTTTAATTCATCGTGCATAATTCCTTAGCGGGAGCTACGGTGGTGTAGTGGATAGAGGCTCAAAATGCCACGCGGCAGACCCGGCTTTGAATCTGGTTTTTCTATGTGTAATGTATACTCTCTGGTGGTTCGAAACCCAGCTTAAACAGTAGGTCCTAGGTGAAATAACCATTAATAGTCGCTGCCGAAAACAGAATTAAAAAAATAGAAGAATAATTCCCTAGTGATGCTGTATTATGAAGACGAAGATGGAAGCGAGTATGCAATAAATAGAAGGCGACTAATGACTCACAGCTTCCGTACTATGAATCAAGGATCGTCCTTCGTAGAGGCAAATCCTAGCGGAGTATCTCCTTAATACGAAGGCAGGCTTTGAGAAGAAGTTCCTCGTTGATCGATGCCTCGAATGGAAAAAGAAAGTCTCATGCTCCCTCGAGCTCCTCCCGTTGGAAATCATAAAATTGCAAAAGCGTTTATTTATCCGCTTTGGCAGGACGCTTCGCGTCTTCCGATGTTTGCATAACCAACATGCATTTGCGTGGCGAAAGACGTCCGATCCGGCGCTGGTAGGCTATCCATTGCTAATCCGATTTTCTGCCCGACGTTTACATCACCTCCTGACGTCCGCGGAGGCTTTGTACAGGTGAAAATACGAAAATAGCTGTGGGCATCCCGGTCGTGATTGCCGTACAAGCGAGATAAAGGCGGCTTAGACTTTAATGGCCGATTATTAAATTCCTGCGGTTCGTGCCGTCTACTTTCTATTCACGACACAACCCTTTGGCCGAGAGGAAGGGGCGAAGGGAAAGCGCATCTCAGGATTATGGGCGTTGCCGATCCTTTGGGTACGATCTGTGATGTACATCGTGATCGTTGAGAGTAACGATTATCGACGTATTGTATATTGGGTGTTCGAAAATTCAGGCGAGAAGTAATTTTCATAGGAAAAGCAGCTTTTTTCTTTATTTGATTTTCCTTCTTTCTTGAAGATCTTTCTATTTATGATGTAGTATGAATATGAAATATTCGATGTAATATTAATTATTATTGGAGTTATTGTATATGATAAATTTGCTCTTTATTTTACTGCTTTTTAATTCATGTTTACGTTTGTTTGGGTAAATTGGATTACGTTTATTTATTTGCTCTGTATTTTTATCTTTACGTTCCGCAGGAATGAGTAAAGTAGTTTGGGGGAAAAGACCAATGTTCCGATTACTCTTTGACGCTATCTTGTTCAGGTTCAGTTACTCCAGTATCCATATCTTTGCACGCCAATTTTTCGTTAAAAGTTAAAGCAAACGTTAAAAGTTAAGTTAAAAGTTTCGCGTTAAAAGTTAACGAGAGGACACTTTGAGCGATCGACTCCAAATGTATATATACTCCTTATATATACAAATGTACTTTAAACAATAATCTGTTTTCTTAATGCACCTTAATTTTCTCCTAACGCGTCGTACTCTATACACCTCCTCCTTACCTCGTATATAAAACCAAATTGGTACATTTGAAAAAACCTATGCAACGATCGACACATTTTACACTAATCACTTATGAAGATAACCGCGATATTATTTCTCGTCGCAATAATCGCGATAATCGAGGTATTCCTATTTGCATTTTACATGCAATAGGAATATTTACATGCATTTCACATGCAATTAATCGAGCAAGCCGAGGACAAGGAGAAAACTATGACACTTTGGGAACGATCATAAGTAGAAAACGTCCTGTTGCTGCGGGCAGAAGCGAGTTTTTCCTGGCAAAGGCGAAGCTCCTCTCCCTGCTAGGCGAGAAAGTGCGCCAGGAAGATCCGCGCTTCATCGATATTCCCGCCTATCGAACTCTGATAACGCGCTACTTTTCCTCGGCACGTCAATCCCCGCTGAGATCCCAACAATGGATTCTTGTTCCAACAGATGCAAAGAGGAGTCCCGTCACTCTTGACGCAAGGAATCATCATTTCTTTCGTACACGTCGGTATATCATTTGTATTTCTAGGAAATTAATCGCCATCCTTCGCGCCTCTCACGATGTACGCTTCCTGTGGAGGAAATAAAAATACTTTCGCACGTTTATTCCAATGATAATCGCTGGAAAGCGATTCGAGGAGCGTGATGAATGATACTTGCGAAAAGTGGTTTGATATTTAATTGAAATTCAACAAACGCGCATCCCGAATTTATACAATACAGCCAGTACACGTGAACTCGAATCTTTAAAGGCCTTCTTTCCTCCTCGACAATCGATAGAAATTTTGCCAACTCTTTTATCGAGAAACTTTATTGCCGGTACTCTTGACGGTATAGGTCATAGGCGCAAATTGGAAAGCCATTATTTATTATTTCGCGTACCAATAATTCACGCTCTCGTAATAGCGTATGATGAACATCGCTGCTTTTTTTGAAGATACGATCAAATGCAAGGCGAAAGACGCTCTTGCTCTCTTTAGCGCAAGTATCGATATCGCTTCTTCGCATTCCTAGAAATTATCGTTAAACCATTAAAAAATCAAGAGTATAAACTTTCACGTATAATATACATTTCTTGTATAAAAAATCTCCTGCGGGATGAAAATAAATTTCCTTTTCCAGGCTTTCGTTGGAAAACTTTACGCGAAAAGGGCAACTCCTTTCAATTTTCCCAGCAGTTTCATGGACATCGATACGGTCGCGGCCCCAGCGCGTAAATTAGATTTTGCCAGTGCGGTTCGGCTATAAAAGTGAATTCGATACGGCAATTCTCACCTACTCGGCTCCCCCGATAAGTTCCCATCTGTTGCAAACCGGTAGCAAGGAGATTGCGGGCCGATCGATTAACCGAAGAAATTACACGTTTCGCAGGGAGTAGCTGCGCAACCGCTTAGTACTCCCGCAATAGCCCTGTTAGATTTTTTGGGTTAGCGTTTCCGTCTACATTTTTCTCCCAGGAGTGCATTCTCACGCCTATCGAAGGAACTTCGAGGCCTCAGATATCGCACGAATTGCGCGCTACGATTTGGACACGATTTCGTCGAAGTCGGTCGATTCGATGGAAACCATACGACACGATGCGTCCTTGTATGGATATAATCATTATACAATATGCAAACGAAGAGCCAAGGTAAGCCAAGGTAAGTCTGTCCTCCGTATGTCTTGTATCTACGTAATGAAAATTTCAATGAAACACTCGCTCATCACACTATTACCAGGCTTTGATTTTCGTTCATCCTTAAGCATATTTATATATTTATATTATGACTAGAACGCGAGTATGAATCGTTTAAGATATTCTCCCAAATTATATAAATGATATTATCACAGTGTCCCAAATGATATAAATGATATCGTCACAGTGTCCCAAATTTTATAAACGATATCGTCACAGTGTCCAAATTATACAAATGATATTATCACAGTGTCCCAAATTATATAAACGATATCGTCACAGTGTCCCAAATTTTATAAACGATATCGTCACAGTGTCCAAATTATACAAATGATGTTATCACAGTGTCCCAAATTATATAAACGATATCGTCACAGTGTCCCAAAATATATAAATGACATTAACACAGTGTCCAAATTATACAAATGATATCACAATATCCCAAATTACATAAATGATATCCTCACAGTGTCCCAAATCATTGAGAAATAATATTTACGGTCATTCGAAATATCGCGCTTCAACACTACGCTTCGACCGCTCAAGCCTACACTCGAGTGGAGGGTCCTACGGGTAAAGGAAATTCAGGTCTAACCCAAGATCTCCTTGGTACATCGGGCTTCTGACCCATGGCGTATAATAAGCGATAATCGTAGACAAAGCAGCGACGTCTGACAGTGAACACGAGTCGTGCCGTATCTCGGGGCATTAAATTGGCATCCGGCGCAGGCAGCACGTTGGATCCGCGGTACGAGCATTGCTTTTATCGCTTACGAAACGCGTCTCTTGGCGGTGCACGTCAACGCCGTTCACCATTGCACGATGCCCAAATCCAATTTATGAGGGAATATTGCGTGGCTTCGCTCACCCTGCTGGTTCCTTGTTTTTTCTTTTTTTTTCTTTTTTCTTTTTATTCGCCCAACCCCGCCGACGTAACGTCGCGGATGCTTTTAGGGTTGATCGAATTATTCGACCCTCCGGCTTCCTCCTCGATTCCTTTGACAACGTTGATTTTGTCCGTTCCTGCGAGAATATAATGGCAAATTAATATCGTCGTATATTAGGGGAGAGTATAACGATACGGGCATTTGCGGAGTACTCGATGCTTATTTTGTATGCTTCAATTTGGAAGGTAGGATGTGGATAATGGGTACACGGATGAGTTATGAGTAATTGTACTGTGACTTTGACTATTTTATAATTTTGTATGATTGAATGTACAAGAGATATTAAATGTAAGAGATTATACGGTAACTTTTTGATCTACAGTGGTGAATAAATTCTGAGTGAGACGGTGAACGACGTCGAGGAGAACGTGGAAACAAAACATTACTTGAAATTCCTCATAGAGTTTTATTAACTAAAAAATTTGAAGCATCACACGTTATGTCATTCATATCGTAGATTACATTAAACTACTTTAAAATGGTGAAAACTCGATAGGATTCGGAAATGGAAAAGCATAATCTGGAATAATGAATTTATAAGTTTTTAAAGTATCGATAGGAAATTAAATGCAAAGCGAATACGATTGTTTAAAATATGCATAGCAATGAATTCAATCTCGAGCCTTGCTCGAACTCGAAGCGGTAATGCGAGCGAATCTCGGCTCGCTCGTACGAAAGGTGTCAACGAGAAACGTATGCGACAGTGAACGTGTTAGCCTGAAATCCAATTTAATTTCGTCTTAACCCAATGCAGAGCGACGGTTCGCCCATCCCGGAAAATGCATAATTCATCGAAGCTCCGCGTAACGTCTTTATAATTACTTTCGCCCCCGCCACCCACGAGATTTATTCATAGCTCATCGTGCTTTATCATCGTCGCCAAGGGAGGCAAGAAATTTCGTACATCGTCATGGGGATAAGAATACCGACTGAGGAAAAAAACGTGCCGCGATACCTTGACCGTATAATTCGATAGAATAATTCTACCGCTGTCTTATTAATAAGTTAAACAAAATCTCTGGTCTTCATTTCGAGCAATCGTATAAAAATTCTCCTCGTCCGCCACGGATCCGTGATATTCTTCGAAGATGTGCTTTATACTTTTAATAATTATTATATAACTTTATATACCTTCTTCTAGGCTCAAGCGTGGAGAAACATTCCAATATATTAATAATTATTATATAACTTTATATACTTTCTTGTAGGCTCATGCGTGGAAAAACATTTCGATATCTTATAATTATTATATAACCACGCGTGTATTGTTCATAAGGTGTCTCAATTTCTTTCCTCTTTCATAGATTCTTTTTCGTATCCTTAAATAATAACCATTGCGACAACAGCACAACAGCTCTAAATATTTGTAAGAAATAATTTGGAGATCACCCAAAATTGTCCATGGCCAATGCACTGAGTTATTATTCCATCTCCATGGATATAGCCCTGGCCGGCTTAGTTTCACGCGATAATTGCGCGTAACGACGAGTTCGTGTTCGGTGGCGTCGAAATTTGATACTTAGAGGGCCATTTGTGTAATTAATGATCGATGGGTACGAGGTAATCGAGACACTATAATTTGAGGCTCCAGAGGCCGGCTATTCGGATGGGTACTCAAACAACTGGCAAGGATAATCAAGCGTTTCCATTGTAATCTGGGAATACCGCGAGGTGTACGTACCACTTATCACGCGGATAATTAGGGCTGAATTAAAGGGAATGAATAATCGGGCCTGTGGTTACGACGATTCACGAAAATAACAGCCGAGGGTCGATCAATCGATCGATCGATGTGTCATGTAGATTTTACGGTTCCGCTACCGATTGCGAGCAATGGTAGACGCTTGTCTTATTCCTAGTATGCTCGCCGATTCCCTGGAAAATTGCTAGACTCTACGGTTGAATATAGAGAAAGGATCGAGTGATTACAAGGTGCACTTGTATGGGCAGGCACCTGTAAAGATACAGTTTATCGAAGATACGAACAAAATCGGATTGGAGGTGTTATGAATCATTCGTCATTTCGATGTTCCGTAATTATTATTTCTCATACATAAGCGGAATATGTTCACAGTAATTCTCTATGCATTCTAATATTCTAATATTAGTGGAATTCTAATATTAACCTGGTTTTAGTATTATTTCTGATACATAAGTGGAATGTTCACGGTAATTCTCTATACATAAGATAGAATTCTAATATTAAGTTCTTCTGGTATTATTTCTAATACATAAGTAAAATCTTCACAGTAATTCTCTATACATTTACATTCACATCATTTCTCTATACATAAGATATTCACAGCAGTGGCTAGTATAATATATCTCTTAGTCTCTCAAAATATTCCGTGAAAACCAGAATTTCTATTTTTGGAAGCTCGTCGAAGAAACGCGTGAAGTTTTATCGAAATCAAGGAAGAGCAGTTATGAGGCTTCCCTTGTTAGTTTTTTTATCGTAACGCACCGGGGTTTCCTGCATCGTCCAGATTTCGGCTGAGACTCGACGGCGAATCAGAGGAGCGCATCTCGACGGTCGATGGACGCATTAAGATAAAAGCGAAAGAGATCCGTTGAATGCTCCTCAGGGTTGAGCAGCGTAAATGCGAGTATCATCTCTCCGCGAGGCTATCCCGTTAACTCGCTATTGCTGGACGAAATTACGCGGATGCTGTCTCGTCCAGTTAATCGTGCAGCGAAACGTTCGAATTCGCGAGCGGCGGAAGTGCTTCAACCATCGAGAACACAATTTCTGTCTTCTTTCTTCATTCGACACATTCGTTGTCGGTCTTTGTCGAGTTACTATTAAGGCAACATACTCACGAGCGCTTCATTTTGTAAAAGTAAATAGTGGTATTATCGATATATGCGTTTTGATCGAATAGTATCGGAATTGGTGCTATATTTTACTGTAGAAATATACTCTCAATGTTTTTCACAATCAGACAAAACGATACTGAGAAAAATATTGCTCGTGTATATTTATTATTTTTTTTCAAATTTATTTTTACCACCGACCGCTGTTAGGATCCACTGTTTAACCAGTTGATTGCGCCCCTCTCTAAAATAAAAAATGATCATTTACCTCGAGAACTCATTTGCAGAAAAACCAATGTCTCATCGAACAAAAGTTTAATCCTTCCTTATTTTACTTTATATATATCGTAAAATCATTGAGCGTCTCATTCCCGCCTTACGTCCCGCGATTAATACCGCAGTTGACTACTTAAGATAGATTTCGAACTACCAGGACTACAGTATACATACCATATGGAAAAACCAGAGGTGATGGACAAAATTCGAACCCAAGTCTTCCTGCGCGAAAGTCCGAGCCACTATCCACTACACCACCGTAGTTTATATTTATTATTAACATTTGTCTCTATTATTAACAATATTAAAACTCGCAATTGGACCGTCATTCATTTCCCTCCCCGCATATTGAATCGAAAGAGGCCAAAAGTAGAGACGCGAACTGTTTTCCAACGATGCTTTACGATCGTCGATAAAATTTTCTACGAAAACATATCCTTAAATCATTCTCGGACAAAGTGACTTTCCATACGAGACAAAGCGGTGTTAAAGTCAGAAACGAAATACCATACAATGCACGGCCACTACTTTCTCCCCCGTTTATTAAATATAAAGTGACCAAATGTAGGCACGCAAGTACTTAACGCCGATGTTTTATTCAACATCTTAGGCAGAGCCGCGAGTGCCTCGCGCACCGAAAATGGCACGGATAACGTGTTAAAGGACGGCGAGGAATAACCGCATCTTTCCTTTCCTCATCCTCTTGCGAAACGCTCCGCTGCGGATCGCAGCGTAGCTCGCGATCCGCTCGCCTCATCCTAGATGGATCGCCGTAATTACGAGCCTCTGCTTTTGGATACTATTTCTTACCCCGTCCCCTGCGGCTCCGACATGCGTAAGTGAGCGCATCTGCCTCGAACGCGGTAGTTATCGAGAAATAGAAATGTCGAGAGGAGGGTTCCTCGAGGATCGATGATCGCGAAGTCGATCATGTTTCTAATCTTCGATTCCTGCGGAGGTATCGAGGCGAATACTTTTTAGGTTTTGGCGCACTGCTCCGTGGCGCTCCTCAGAAATATTACATTGTATATATTTATATTATATTATATTATGATGTATATATTTATTGTATTGTATTTATTGTATAAATATGATATTGTATATATTTAATTATTATAAATTTAATTTTAATTATGTATTTCTCACGTAATGGAATATTTTTAATATTTTTATTAAAAATGTTAATGAAAAATTCATGCTGACTTTATATCTTGGAATAAAAAATTCACGGTGAAAGTTCGCAATGAAAAATTCACACGGTGATTTTATGTTTTGGATAGAAAGTTTGTTGGAGGGCTAACAGTGATGAGTTTTAGATTTGTATTCTTTTATAATTCGTAGGAATTGTTAAGATGTGTCAGACTGTATTCTTTTGGGAGAAGTATGTTATGGTGTTTATTTCTTACGGGAAATAGTAGTAATATGTCGATTTAGTAGTTGTAATCTCTATAAACCACGCTGTAAAATACACTCTGTAAGGTATCTCTGTCCTGAGATACTGAACAAAATATTCTATTTATAATATTATATTATAATATTATATTATATAAAAACATCACAAATCACAATTTTACTAATCTCAACAAATTTGATTAAAGTCTATAACGTATATCTACAAACATGTACACCTCGTATATATAT
>JBCFXI010002462.1:0-22492 GCA_038496175.1 Ampulex compressa | reverse complement strand
AAACCGAAAAACCAAAATTCTAGAAATTAACAAGAAACGAACGCTCAAACATCTTCAGGGCCGTAGTACCCTGGAGCGACTATATTCGCATGCGACGATGAAGATGATTCTCCAACACAAACCATCGAAGTTTTTTTTTTAAATACATCAAATATACTAGCATTTGCACAATCTACGTGTTGCATATAATTTGGAATATAACATTTTTATTTTTTATGTCTGTGATTGTAGATGTATCGATGTCATGCATTCTAGCTAATTTTGTTAAAACTCTCATAATTTTAGAATTCTTTAATTATTTTGTATTTAGTTTCAGTAATTAGAACTACACGTTTTTGTTTAGTTGCCATTGAGATAATCATATGCTGAAAATCGAGGTAAAGATTGAATAACGCAACGTTACTGATATACATAGAATTCATTTGGCTGAATACAGGAAAGTACACATAAGATTGTATGCAAATATGAGCACCGACGTTAACCGACGTTCGGATAACAAATTGTTCAAATATTCGGGTATTAAAATACGGAACATTTTACTGCATATAGTGATACGCAGTTACAAAATGTCGTGCCAAAAATGTCAGCATGTTACTCTAATAAGTAATTGGCTGATATGCATTTTAAGTATGGTTATGCTAATGGAAGTGTTTTAGTTCTATGGTGTCATTATCCTTTGGATTTCTTTCAAAGGGCATATTTGAAAAGAAAAGTGGTGATAATTTTTTGCTGATAAATGATTTAGAGGAATTACATAATAGAATCGACCATATTTCTTAAATAATTTAACGGGCATGCGAAATTTTTAGAAGACTTTGCGACTCTTCAGGAAGACGATGCCAAGCGCCGAAAATAAAAGGAAAACACGTGGAATATTTTCCGTAAAGATCGAAAAGCTAATAGTACATCAATTGTGATGTTAGCAATCGGAAATGTCCATATCTTAAAAATGGTTGTCTTTTTGGTTTGTTTATTACGTGGCGTATCATTGTAACAAATTGGAGGCATTCAATCCCGGAGAATTTA
Source organism: Ampulex compressa (assembly GCA_038496175.1). Taxonomy (NCBI): domain Eukaryota; kingdom Metazoa; phylum Arthropoda; class Insecta; order Hymenoptera; family Ampulicidae; genus Ampulex; species Ampulex compressa. Next base: position 21,466 of record JBCFXI010002462.1, on the reverse strand, counting down.
CGTAATAAATGTTATTTACAGCGACTTTATTTATTTATTATAATTATATTCTATATACCATACAAGCATTGAATGATTCTTTTAACCTCTTATGTAAATTCGTAAGACAGCTCCTATACAAAAAATGTATGAAATTTTTATCGTATAAAATCTCTTGTTGATGAAACCTTGAGAGATAGAGATGCCGCTGTTTAGATCTCGGGTAATTTCTGGCTCGTACACGAGCTGTTTGCCGAGCAAGATAATATGCAAGGAGAGCTGCGCGACGCCGATAACAACGACGTGCGGGAATTATAGGATGTTAACATTAGTTCGCCTGGTACATCTTTCTTGCTTGAGGATTTGCAACGTTGGACACTGTCTGAAGAATGGAAATGGGAAAACGGACCAAACATGCAACATTAGTTCGATAATGTGAAATAGCGAAATATTGTAGTCGTTTTTTTTTTTTAATGTACATGCATGTATATCCACAGAATGGTGCGAAGTAAACTGATGGATATTCTTTCTGGCAGTTGTTAAGATAATATATATGTATACAACTTTTATACTTTAAATTCAATGTTTTATGTACCACACTTTTTTGCAAAATTGCTTTCTTAAGCTTTTGTGAGAAAAATGAAGTTAAATTTACATACATTATCAAGAGACTTTATTATATGTAATACGATGATATAGATATGGTACGCATTTAATAATATTTATCAATTCGTTGCATATGAAATGTATACCTAAGAGATTATTCTAGATTGGTGTGATGTTGTGTATACATTATTAAATATCTACACATAGTTTTCATGCTATACTAGGATATAATTAGAAATTTTATATGCAATGAATTCCATGTATAATGGAGCAAAGTGTGCTAAATTTCATCCGGTAATGATAGCACGTGTATGGGCTTTAGTAATTAATTCACTTTATACAAAAACAGGCAAACAGAACTTAGCAAATGGAATTTACTAGACTTTTAAGACCGTGCAACTTTTCTCCGAGACATTTTTCTCAAAAATAATTTATGTTTGAGATATTAAACTATTTCAAGACTTTTAGAGGACCTATATATGTATTTTTTCAACTATCCAGTGTAAACCAAGTTTTTACCAAATTGTATGTACATACATGCAGTATACGTGCCATATTACGTTGTGGTATCGGCACGAAGTTACCTAAAAAGATAGGACCTTTTGTTCTGACGAGCGGTGTGTATGTATGTATGCGACTGAGCGAAGAATGCGTAAGGCACGAAGGTAGTTCGTAGCCTCACCGTGAAATAAAAGCTTCAGTCTAACCTTATATTCTAATTACTAGTTGTTTTTTACTAAATAAATCTCACATACACACATACACGCGAATGTATGTTCATATACATACACGTATATATGGTCACAAACAACTGACTCATCACGCTCAGCTCAAACCTAAAGAACTAAGAACATGAAATTTGGGAAGTGTATTACTTCTATCGCCTAAACACGCATTAAAAAGAAATTCTTAAAAATATTGACCATAACGGTTGTTTACTACATAAATAATATCTGGCTACATACTGTTTGTCGCATATTCCTCGTAAGCAATGCGTACTACTCCACTTTCAATAATGTGTAGCTTGTCGAGCTATTTCTACACAATCTTTCATTCACAATATTTGGTATATTTAATAATTGATATGTTGTCAGAAAATATTTTGTTATACAATTAATCCATAAATGTATTGATATTTTGTCTAACATAGTTTTCATACTGTGTAGCATGCATGGTACATTCGTTCTGAAATTTTGATTCGAAAGGTTAGAAATAGAATCCAGAAGAAAAGTTATGTTAGAGTTAATATATATAGGTTTTTAAAATTGTTATATATCAGAAAAACTGAATAAAAATTGTACGTACCAATAAACTTACGTACGATAAAATTAAAGACGAAACGCTTTATATACAACAACAAAAGTATATATCGTAACTATTTTTTGCGACCTCTTAATGGTCCTGTGGAAGGAGTTTGGTACAGAACACGATCGAAGTAGAGGTGTGCACATGTATCCTACGCCTGAAATTAATAATTATAACCGAATATAAATTCGAAATTATAAAAAATTAAAATCAATAATCAATAATAATAAATAATAGTTCTGCTATTTTAATCACCCACAGGACCGTCAAGCCAAGAACAGAGGTCGCGTAGTCGCGTGTTTAATTGCATTTGGTGTTGGTCTCTGAAATTAGGATTAAGCCAAATAACCAGATAAAGTTCACATCCTAGATCAAGTATAATTAAGATTAAGTATGTCGAGTAAATAAAAGTATGTAAAGTGGTAAAATTTTAACTATTCAAGTATTATGCAAGTAATACGAATAAAGGTAAATAGTACATAAAAGAGATCACTTGTGAGCGACTAAAATAATAGAATTTTATATCTTACAACAGTGCGGCAAACTTAATTTAGTTTTCCATTATTTTTCTTGTAAAACACACAAGTGTTGCTTACTCAGGAAGGTGAACAGTTTATCGAATATTATTAATTTCAAGCGTACGACACATGCGCATACCTTTACCTAGACCACGTTCTTTACAAAATTCTCTTCACAGGACCGTCACAGGACCCAAACCTTATGAAGACATAGCAAAAATGAGCCACGGTATAGAAATATTTTTTTCTTGTATATAATGTTTTTTTGTATAAGTTTTTCGTATTTAATTGTATCGTGGAAAATTGCTGAGTTGTATTTTTTCTGGTTGGTCTCATTTCTGTTCACTTTTTCTGATATAACATAACTATTAACCTTTTCGTTACGGGTGATGACTATAGTTGGCAGCCATGCGACGACCTGTGTGTACGGGTGCCGGCTATAGCCGGCAGCCATGCGACGACCAGTATGACTACCGACGGGCAATATGCACACTTTGCGGTACGGTGCCCCATTTCATGGCGTTACTCCAGCGGAGCGGACTGCCGTAACGGAACGATTAAAACCTGTATGCATTATACTCTCTAACGCGTTGTATTTTTTAGTTTGATATGGTCCACACATTATTGGTTGATACGTTACTGCTATTTTCAAATGTAGGTGCTCATGATCCAAAAAATAAAGTAGCATTTCTTGGAATACACAAGAGGAGCAACACAATCATCACAATTCATTTCTATAATCCGTTTCTCTTACTTTGCAATGTCATTATGTATATTGATGTTTAATTACAAGATATTAAAAAAATTTGATTTTATTATACACTTCACTCTTAATTGTTATGCCTTTGTTTTGATACTAATTATTTCTGTCTTGATGTCATTATAAAACATGTTTTAATTGCTTTCAATATAGTTGTGGATATGTGCTACTGAGAGTATACATGGTTTGAATTAAAAGTTTAATATGCCCTATCAGTACACATTGCATACATGCAACGTAAACTGTTACTCTCATGAAACGTACAAATAGTTTTAAAAACTTAAATTAGTAACAATTTAATACCTATAATTCTATATTTCATTTATCTTATACGAAATATATGAAATTAAAAATGTATTGCAGAATATAGAATTTTTTCTGTTTAGGTAGAATTCAAAACAAAACCGGTATATATGTAATAGTACATAACAAAATTCGCAGATACATCAAATATAGCCAATACTCTTTTTCATAACGTATATTCTGTATTCTTTATGAGAGTATTTCGTTTTTTATCTACAAGTGTTGAAACAAGTTTGTTTTTTTAACATCAAAACTATCGAATCAGCTGAAAATGAAGGGTGAGCAATTTCTTTAAAAAATGAACTAATTATTTTGTTTGTTTGTTTAAAATATTTTTGTGGCGTGTATTATACATGATTATATTGATCTATTGACATTTGTCGTATACTTTCTATTTAAAAATATACTGTAAGCCGCTGTGCAGAGATTATATGGGATGGCACAGAATGAAAAGAAGTCTTTCGCCAAGCATACCTGTCTTCAGTTTTAATACTCATCTGGTATATGCATTTAGGTTTTTGATGTTACACATTACAAAACAGTAAGATCCCCGTGTTTAAGAGACTCTGCCGTACTCTATGATTTACATTTTCCACGTACCACGATGCTATTTTTATGTCAATGTTTTAAAGCTCGTTGTACTGTTCGGCTCACTATATCTCTCTCAATTTTTAGACATTTCATTCATAGTATTCGTCATATGGGCAACTCAATATATACAACTGTTAGAACAAATAATACATTAAATCCAAAAATATATTTGAAAGAAGATATGCGTTTTACACATTCCATTTACACTATTTCTTTCCAACTCTCTATACTGTAAAGTACACATTGAATCAAAAATTTGTTTTATGACTCCTGAAGGAGAGCAAGGAGAAATGGGAATACGACCGTGGAGGTGTCAGGCGGCTGGGGCCAATCGGTTCAGATTTATAGATTCTATGATCGACACACGCGCTATTTACAAACTGCGTGAAATGTATAATTATGCTTGTTATAATATACATTGACATATTCAATTGTATTATGCATAGAAACGTGCAAATACAGTATTATAGAGCCTAATATGACTTACTGCTGGTCCAAGGATGCGGGAACAGAACGAATTATCTTTGTCCTTCAAGAAGAAACTTTTGCATGAGAATTATCACATATAACGATTTCGTAACATGTATCGATCAAAAGGATTAAATCAACTAGTTGTGCGCGGACTTATTAATTGTTACTCTTCAGAGCTATAATGCACTTTTTCAGAGTTCTAAAATAGTTCTTTTCAGGGTTACGGCACGGTTCTTGACTAAACTACAATTTATTTTACGATGGGACAATTGGTCAAGCAATTATTGTTACGAAATCGTTATACGTAATAATTTTAATGTAAATGTTTCTTCTTGAAGGACATTTTTTCAATTTTAACACATAATTCGTTCTTTTCCCGCCTTCTTGGACTAGTAATAAGTTACATTACGTTGTATAATGGTGTATTTGCATGTTTCTATAAATAATACAATTAAACATGTCAATGTGTATTGTAACAAGCATAATTATACATTTCTGTGGAGTTTGTAAATAGTGTGCGTGTCGATCACAGAGTCTATAAATCTGGACCAATTGGCCCCAGCCGCCTTATACCGCCTCGGTCGTATCCCAACTTCTGCTTGCTCCCCTTTAGGGGCGCGGAACAAATTTTTGATTCAATGTGTACACCTAACATATCCGGAGTATAGTGGGTAGTTTTTTTTTTTCGTCTCTTAAATTGTCGGCATCGACTGCTAAGGTCATTTGGCTTAGAACCTACTTTTTAAGGTGAGTTTCGAACCACCGGAGGTTCATATCACATAGAAAGACCAGAGGATGCTGGGCGGGGATTCGAACTCGGGTCGTCCGCGTGGAAATCCGAGCCGCTATCCACTACACCACCGTAGCGCTAGGCCAGTAGTTCTAGTACTAATCCTACCCAGATTAGAAGATAGACACGCACAATTAACGCCGGCAGATAAACCATTAAGAGAAAAGAACTGGACAATAGTATTATAGTATAATACTATAATTGAATTGTATTATAATTTAGATTAAGAATTCACTCATGCTTTGTTTTTGGATTGTTACTTTAATCATTAGATTGTTATACAATACGCTAAACGCTACTATAATGGTGATTTATACGTGGTACCAGATTTTTTACTCTGTATGTATATGATAAGGTGTATTCATTTATTATGTATGAATATAGTCCTTGGTAGCGCAAATGAGGCGAAACGATTTGGAAGATACATTAAATTTCTAACTTTTATTTTTACTTCTTTCTTCTTTTTAAACCATATAAATAATATTTGGAAATTATAATTATAATAATAATTATGAAAATATGCATGATGATTTAGCGAACAAAAATCATATAATATTATTTTGAAAATTTATATTGAATGATTCAATCCTAACTAGCGTATTGTTTCCATTGCTTTGTAAGAAAACCGCCTTGTGCTTCCGCGATGAGGCTCTTGGTAGAACGTTTTTTGTAGTAGCGTTCACTCGAGGGCATGCTAAAATCTATACCGCCACATATGATACGAAATATCGAGAAAATTCAATGAGCACGTGATAGTGTTGAGGAAAACACAGACACGTCAGTGAAGGGCATCTTACTCGGAAATCATTACAGCGGATATTGCAGAACGTAAAACTGTTTGCATGTAAAATTAACTGAATTGCGAATCGAACATTCGCAGTCAAGGTTCAGTATATGAGAACTAAAACTAATTTTTAGCGAATATTTTGACAAACGATTAAATTAAAGAGACAAATCGATCTACTACCCTCTTTGTACAATTCTCTGTAATTATTTCCAAGGTTATTTAGAATGGAATGTTTATGTGAATGTTTTAACGACTAGCCAACAATTAAAAAAAGTATTCGAACTGAAATTGAGGTACTTACTCCTGACGCTTTAACCGATATCATGGGAAAAGCTTTAAAGGAAGCACAATTTTGTTCTTGTTTAAAAAATAGTCATAAATTAAAGTTTATAATTTCTCATTGATAGAAAGTTAAGAATTTTTAAATATATTTGATATAAATGTTAGACGTTGCTTGTTTTCCACCACCCTGTACTACATGAGTGCCTCTGGTTGCACGTGCATTATGTTGTATGTCATCACATTTGTCATACGTATATGCCCATTTCATTTAAAATATGGTGAAGAGTTCCTCGTTTAAAAACGAAAATCCAGTAAAAAAGTAGCTTATAGCGATAATGAGTATGTTATTATCCGAAATAAATCGACATGTACAGTACTTTTATAAAACAAACTTTTATAATATGCAAAATATTTTATACGTAAATACGTATATAAATTATATATAAAATATTGTTTTTAATATTGCCATTAAAAAAGTATAGAAAATAATCGACAAGTAAATACAATATAAAAACGTTTTATGGAATTATAGAATAGTAATTTCCTGCCCAAACTTTGCTTGAAAAAAATAGGTATACCGAATCGTATCACACTAAACCGATTATAGCGTGCAATGATCAACCCATTTATTTTTAATCTTTACACTATGTTTGGACTAAAAGTTGCAAAAATTAATCGATTTATTTAACCCCCTAAGCAAGATTTTAAATTTATTGCATGTTATCATATTGCATGTCTTTCAATAGCTGAATACCTCCTTTGATAGTTTCGTTTACAATCTGCTATAATGGTCACAATCTTGTAGTTCTAAATCACTATTTCTTAATCTTTTCAGAATTGCGGAATACTTACAATTTAATAAGATTTTTGTGGATCACAGTCGTATGCTAAAACAGTATATATATTTTTTATATTCCATGATAAATAAAAATCGCGTGCATAAACAGTTTAAATATTAGTTTACATGACCGTTTGTATAATCGTTTTAATTTTTCAGTAATTTCTACATTTTTGCGGTACACTTTCTCTAAATTCACAGAGCACCAGTGTTCTGCGGAACAGTGGTTAAGAACTACTGTTCTAAGTGCTTCACAACAAAAGCGGTAAATATAAAGAGAATATCAGTTAAAGGAAGTTTTGATCAAATGCGTCAAAGCAATACATAGCAAAAAGCAGTCGAAATATCCAAGGGACGTTGCTAGCATTTAAAAGAACAGTGACATCGAACATCATAGGAAAACTCATTTGAAATCGAAAACTTGTTTATGAACTAAAAGACATCAGCAAATGTACAACCAACTCAAATGTTTCCTTAGGAAGTTAAGATAGCGAATTAATATCTGCGAGTTAATAAAACTTTATTAAACTTATTTTTATTTTAATTTTTTAATTATAAACTTTAAAATTGATTAAATTATGTCAAAATCGTTACAGCTGTTTTCGAGATACACTTTGAAAATGGCAAACATACAACATTAGCTGGTTTAATATTGTAGTACTTATAGGAGATAGTATTAAGATATTTCATATTTATATATTATATGTTCGTAACAAGATGTTTTATAACATGTAAAGCCCACTTTTGGAATGGAAAGGGGACGCATAACTAATCATAAATTATTATTATATTTGGCTTTGTTTCAACGTGATTTGTCTTTGAATAATCAGTATATACGTGTCATGTTACAATGCGACAATTTAAGTTTATACCATACTTTCGCAAACGTTCATATTATTATCTGAGTCCTAGTGAATTGCACAGTTACCACTATAACCCTGAATTCCTTCCATAATGATCGATAACGCGAAGTTTCTCTTTATGATTGCATTTGTGACATATCGACAAGCGTTGATCATCAATTTGACGAAGAGACAAGATCCTGCGTTCAACTGATTTCAATCTGTTTTAATATCCTGATTGATGTGTATTCAAGAGTAATTTCTGCAAAAAGGTTATGGTCATTGCGTATCCGTTTCTGATGGTATCAAAGTGAAAGTTACGCCAAAAAGTCACCAGATCAGTGTTAGATCCAGTACACAATATTAAAATTACGGAAAACATTATCGACGTATCTAGATACACTGTAAATATCTACGAAAAGTAAAAGATATGAATAGAAAACGTTAATGCTTTACTGAGAAATTTCTATATTACAAAATAATGATAGTAATTCTCTAAGAATACATCGTGACAATCTTGGAGAATTTTTTTGATATACAATATTACAAGTTTCTCATTTTAACTGCTTTCGTGATTTTCGTGTTAAAGAAGTTTACGCGTAAAAATTCCCATGAGTGAATATTTTTCATGCTCCTCTTCGCTCCAAAATAATTAATTTTAAACGTCAAAATTAAATTACTAGCAAAATTGTTGCTAAAATTGCAATTTACTTTCTTCCGCAGATAGAATAATGAAATAGACATGTTCTTACACTAATATTCACTGCACTCAGAAAATATTTACAGAGAGCGTTTAAAACACAATGAGATTAATTTAGTAAAAAATGACTCTATGTTATTTAATTAAAAATGTAAACTACTCCCATGAAAACAGATTTTTTGAGAAGCTATATATTTATAAATACAGTGCCTCCACTTCTCATAAAAATGCTAGAATTTTTTTACTGACAATGCTTTCGAGTGGTCGGTTACAATTTTTTGGATGTTATTTATAGTTTCAAATAATGTCCTATGAGAGAGTTTCTTATTTTTGCAGAAAAGATATTACATGGAGTTAAATCTCAAAAATATAGAGACTATGCAACCACGGAAATACTTTTGACCAAAAACCTATTTACGGTAATTATAGCAGTCATGTTGTTAGATATGTCGGTGTTCCATTTGTGTAATGTGTCACTGAAATACATTTATAAAACCCATTGTGAAATTTGTCGTGTTAGTTAAATGAATTTGATATTAGTATCTAAGCTAGATCTAAGATGTACGTTTAAAATAGTTTCATAACATTGATGCAATATTGCGAATTCTCTAGAACCGACACCTGCCTTCTTATTTCTTAGAAACAATTTGTATTTTATTGCATTCTGAATTTTTTCTTGCTACTCTAGTATATTATAAAAAACTAAAGGAAGAGGGACAAGAAAGAAAGTAGGAAAAAGGATAGGAGGGAAGGAGAGAGAATAAAAGGAGCAATATGAGAAGTTAGAATGATTAGTCAAACACTTTAGGTACTTGATCCACATTCGATTCGGCATCATTTTGGTGTAACATTTTGTTTGCTAAATGACCATTGTACCTCGTTCAAAATACTTTTATATAGAGAAAGTCATTATATTCAATTTGGACACATCTGACCTTTAATAATAGTGAATATTTACCCAATCGTGTGTATATGTGATCATCGGTGTTGAAAATACTATCTTGATGCATATTTCATTTTAACCTTTATTGGTAAATCTAATTTCATTGTCTGAATCTATACAATATACTTAATGCGCTAAATTTTTAACACAAAATATTTGACATTTTCATTATAAGGAATTTAGTAAATGAGTTTTACAAGTAGTCTTTTTTATTCGCAGCACTAGTAACATGATGGTTTAATAAACAGTGTTGTGGTTAGTTGATAATTTCCTCCTCTAAGAACTAACATCAGTAGTTTCCATTTTCTTCTAAATAAGTTTCACATCTTGAAAGCGTCGATAACAAATGTATACGCCCATTTTCCTCATTACATTTTGTAAAACATCCGGAATATCCATTACCAAATTGAATCATCGTCACATTATTTCGATTACTATAAATTAGTCTGAGCATTTTAACAATGTATCCAATTATCATGTGAACGAGACGTAATTTGCATAAAGACACTTTCTGTTGTGCCGCATGTGATTACCTTTAAAATTTATTATTGAAGCTGTTTTGATGTTAAATATATATTCCATTAAAAATAAAATACAATTGATTACTTATATTACACAACTTTGTAACAATATTCAAATTTTACTTTTCAAAAATCTCTGACAAAGTGGTATCATTAACCTGGTACAACTAAATTTTTTATTATGACGATGCTTAATTAAAAATTAAGTACGCATTGCATGCCTTTTCAGTGTATCAAATATTTCCAGTTTTAAATACTTGAATGCATATGAGAGTATTTCAAACTGTATACAATAATAATCTATTCAACAAAACATTTTGATTACAGGTTCTCACTGCTTTGCGTACAATAGATTAGGAAATATCACTTCATAATTTTTTAAAGTATGCTACATCTCTGAGAAAAATTTGAAAAATAAAATTATATACTGGCAACTATATCAGGCCGCTAACATGTTCTAAATATGAATAGTCATACAAGAAATTAAGACAATAATGTAAATAAATGTGGTGCGCGAGAATTTGAACGGTATTTGGACGTTTGGAAAAGATAATGCGTTGGTACAGTGCAGTCGTAGAGATAGACGGTCGCGCTGACCGTCGCGCCATAATGTACACAAAGGGCATAAAAATTTCGAGTGTCCTATGGCCTCGAATGTATGAGCGTGTGTATGTGTGTGTGCTGTGTGCCGAAAATGCACTGTCTAGTCGATGAACGCAATCAGGAAAAGATAGTCGATGAACACAGTCGCGTAAAGAAGTCGGGTGCAAACAGATAAGTACGATGTAAAGAAGTTCGATAAGAAATATGACGACCAGTGCAATTTTATATCCAATTCTCTCCGATTAGTAATAGTGTTTGTATATATTTTATTTCTATCAATAAACTATATTGATTATACTATAAGAATTATAGTTAATAAAAAATTAACAATTAATATTATGTGATATTGTGCGGGTTTATATACATATATACATATATACATATACATATACATATATATATATATATATATATACTCATTTTTTATTAACTATAATTCTTCGCTTCGAAAAATTTGGAAAAAATTACAATCGTGGTTTTGTAAAGCTCACAAGTATGTACGCTACTGGATGGAACATCTTTGATTTTTATTAATTATTTCTCAGTGAGTAGAACAAAATAAATGGTACTGAAACAATAAATTACGTTTTTTCCTGTAACTAATAGAAGTAGAGGTAACTGCTAAATACTGAGCAGAATGGTTTCTTTGAGAAATCGATAAAATGATATGCACCAAGTTCAATTTAATCTGGGGCACTTTTACCATGCTTATTTGGCCATCCCTTTTCAGCGTATCGATAATTGAATTGACAAATTAGGTCGCTGCTGCCTGAGGCCGCCATGGTTATACTCTACGTTTCCCTTGCCCCGTTGGAGGGGCCGTGGAACGATTTATTAAGTCCCTGTGTACACTAGCCAGTTTCGAATAAAGCAATAAGTCATTTTCGGTGCAGATTTTGTAGATCAAATTCTATTTTTTGTCGATCAAATATAGCTTTTCGCAAACAAAATTTTTCTACAGAATTGTTTTCTTAAGCTTTGATAATTGGAAATAAAATTCTAATCAACAATTAATTAAGGTAAAGGCACCAGTCATTGACCATGTGCCAGAAATTGACCATCTTTAACTTCAACCTGAAAAATAAGCTTTTTTTAAATAATGGTCTTTCGAAACAAGCGCGGTAGGTGTGTTACGGTATCTGCGGGCGCGATGTTCCTTCTTGGCGTTTAGATATGGTTGTTTATCGCGAGTACGGACAATTTAATGTTAATAACAGCAGTCGTATTCCTCTATAACGCAATTCTCTTTGTGCTGTTCTTAAGAAAGCGTATATAGTTGATGGTAAGTAATTTCTCAGCTTTTGATTTTTCCTGTCTGAAACTTCCACTGTTTTAATTGCTATTAAATTTTACATTCATTGAACACACCATTTCTCTCATTGCTATATTAAAAACTTAATTGACCGCACGATCTGCTACTGAATCGTATCATTCCGATTATATCTAGAAGTTGACATACGTAGTCGGCTACTAACATAAACTAATCAAATTTATGTACTATTTATATTATATCACACATAATTTTATTAGAAACAAGTAATAGAATGCTCACTTTTATAACATAATGTATTTAAAAAGATGGCCACGTGGTCAACGTGGTTTAGTTTACACTATCCTAAATAATTATATATTATGAAAATCAGTAAAGTAATAAGATATACTTACATATGCAATAATTTTATAGATTATTAAACTATTGTACTGAAGATGCCAGCCTTTAAGGGTACTTTCAGAAATTATTCTGAAGAAAGGATGAAGGCAGCGATTGAACATGTTAAATTACATAGACTCGCTGATATATTAGATTATAAATACGAAAATATAATATTTCATATTAACGACCCTACTAAAATCAGCAAGACGCGAAATATGTAATTCAATTAGATTCACAAATGGTCAACTTCTGACGTAGTGGTTGACTTTCCATTAATGATTACTGTTTTTGTGTAACACAATTTTTCGAAAAAAATATGCTTTGGTATATAATGTCGGAAGTTCAAAGAATATCTTCACGCTTTCAAGATTCACTATTTGATACAAATTCAAGAAGTTACCACTATTCCTGCTAAAAATTTGTCTTAAGTGGCCAACTACTGGTGTCTTTACCTTAACAATGATATTCGTATAACGTTCTGACCTAATGAGGAACATGCTAAAAACTTATGTACATGTTTTTTTTTATGTATTAACTAATACATTACTGTAAATATCCTGAAAAAAGCCGGGCAATGCTAACTACAGAGGAAAGTTCCTCAGAGTGCTCAATAACATATTTGAAATTGAAATGGTGATATCCATTCTTTACTATATAATTACTCAAATATAAAGTCAACTGTACATTTATCGGTAACTGTTTTGTATGATGCACGATGAACTTTGTTTTTAAACAGTTCATTTGATCTTCAAAAGGGTAAATATAATGAAAGTAGATAATGTGGTCTTGACGAGCAGTGAGTTGTTGCACTGCTCGTCAAAACCACGTCAACTACTTTTATTCAATTTACCGAGCAAAAAAAACTAGAAGTGTCATGCCTTAGGATAAATATAATTTGTAAAAAAAATAATTTCATTTGTAGAAGCATTAGTTTGAAGTGCAAAATGTCTGATTTAGAACAAAGCAAGAAGACTAGTTTCATCTCGGCGTTCTGGATTCGACACTGATTCCTCAAAGGGTCATAATTCTCACTTGACCTGACGAAATACCACTTCCGGACGATCGCCGGCCGCATATGTGAGATGTAAATGCAATTATCCGCCTACTAATCCTGACATAAGCACGTTACCCTGACTATTACACTGGAAGTTACTGAAATTTTTTGTTACGAAAGTACGCTCTTGTGCGCTCTTGTGTGTGGACGCACAGATGCAACCAGAGTTACGTAAGAAATGCGTTCTGTAAACCTTTACATAATTCGAATTTATATATTACGTAAGCGTAACTTCATAGGAAACTGTAACATTTATTATAATTATATGTATCATTCAGTTATCGTTGAGAATTTTTACCACATTTTTTACAAAGCTCGTAAAAAATGTTGACACCGGTAAACAAAAATTCAATAGTAAAATATTTTAAAGTTATGTAAACAAAAATTACACTAACTATTAATAAATCACGCGAGGCATCTGCTACTGCAATACGAAGAAACTTGTTAGAGAAACAGCTATGCAAAGTTTCAAGCGTGTATATTCGCTCTAGTAATTCTAAGAATATTTGTTTCCTTAATTCAAAGGAATATATATCCAGAAGTTTCCATTCCTGTATGTCAATACACATGTGTGCGCATGCGCGATTATGCACGCACACAAGGCATATTTGAAAAGTTGGTGGGCTAACTATAAACAAATATAACTCCTCTCTTTTCATGACTTCTAATCTTCAACATCGCCTCCTGAATTTAAACGCACTGTATTTATCGATTGTCCAGTGATTTCTTTTTGTCCGAGAAATCCTTTTCATGGAGGTCTTCAGAATAATAATTCATCATTGTTATCAGTTCTTTATCTTTTAGAAATCACCCGCCGTCAAAGAATCTTCTAAGCTTTGGGAACAGGTGAAAATCTGAGAGTGTCACGTATGGAGAGTTGGTTGAATGGCGCACGAACTTGTACTCGAGCTCAAGCCATGAACACAACACTTGCATGGGCACGTGCGTTACACTAATACCATATTATTTTCTTTCTTATAATTCTAGTGGGTTTGGGTAGACTGCTTAATGCATTCAATCGAAAGCTTAAGTGCAAAATTCTTTAAAAAACATAGTATCTTTTCATGTACATGTACATTTACATACATGTATGTGGCAGATGAAATTCATATCCAATTCGAGCAGTGTGCCAGAGAGGGTGAGTGGTTCGAAAAGGCAGGTTGACAAGTACTTGGAGAGGTAATTAGAAATGCGACAATGGTTGTGAAGTACAGTTAGGTCTAGTACTCGGTCCACTGGCTGCATCAAGAACTCTAATAAAATAAACATGCATTGCCTTTATTTATTCGGCTGGCCTCATTATAGGGGAAGAATAGTATCGCCCTGAAAATTTCCGCGTTTATTATCATCGAATTTGTGTATATATAATATTACGTATTATGTATATACATCAGTGTGAATGACTGAGTGCGTACATACGTACGTCCTTGTGCACAATTAGAATAGTTGCTTTGCATTTAAAATGAAAAAAATTAACATAAAAAAGAATAATCATTTTATTATCCAAACATTTTTTTACGCGATAATTTTTTTATTTCTTATCGATATATACACTGCACTATAAAGTGTTTTATTTTTATTAGGCCGTTGCAAAAAATAATTGCGGCTTAAGTTATGATAAACAATGGTAAAGAAAATAATTTTTTCAGTAATCCAATACTTTATAAAGAAATTCCTACTTCCAATGTTCCAAGAAATTTATAATTTTATGTGATGCTTTATGATTTCCTTACATAGATAACGTATATCACTTTATTAAAATTATTTAAATGTTATTTATAAAAGAGATCAAATTTACTTTTAACAGATTAGTTTTTGAGAACGCTACTTTATCAAATGACGTTTAATCCATTAAAGTAAACTTAGTTTATTACAGTGGTCTTAATTTTAGTTTTTATGTTACTATTAAAATTGATTTTATCAGTTCTTGCCAAAAATATGTAACCTTTCGATTTTGAAGAAAGTTTCATAACTTTGTATAAGGTTTTATGATGTACTGATGTAAATCGTATGATAAGCAGTGATTAAATCATAAAAATCTTTCTTGAGTTACATGACCGTTCTGCAAAACGAGAGTATTACTTTACAAAATTGGAAAATAACCCCATTTTTTTTCAAACAATTAAAAATGTCATATACATAAATCATTCCGATTTCCAAAGAAATACAGCATTTTTTTCATTATTTTAAAACCCAATCATTATCTCACATTTAACATTATTTAAAACCCAATCATTATCTCAATATAAAGACAAGTGTACAAAGCTTCCTTCCTTTACATAAAAACTTTTCAAAGTCGAGGAGACCGAGATTTTTGGAGATCGTTCCTCAAAAATGTTACCATGCGAGACGGTCTAGATATCCTTGTTTGTTCTACAAACAGCTACGAAAACACAAGGTTACGATTTTAAAGTCGAGGAGACCGAGATTTTTGGAGATCGTTCCTCAAAAATGTTACCATGCGAGACGGTCTAGATATCCTTGTTTGTTCTACAAACAGCTACGAAAACACAAGGTTACGATTTTGAGCGTTCGTTTCTTGTTAATTTCTAGAATGTTGGTTTTCGGTTTTTCGTGTGTGCGCGATGTATTGTGAATCCTTGTAAAATGTACATTTATTTGTTCGATGTTATTTAAATATATAAAGTGTTTGTAGAATCTTAATAGTGGTCATTTATAATAAACTCAAACCCCCGTGTATCATTAAAAATCCATCAGATTCAAACAAAACTTTTCAGGTTTTTAACGTTGGTGTATATATTCGGTAAAATTTTACCATAATTTTTTGGAAAACGAAGGCGTTGAGGTGTAAACCTTTTCATAAGAGTGATATTTGAGTGATCTCCACTCACTACGTAAAAGTCCATAAAAATCAGTAGGATGCATAGCCTGTCTTCGATTTCTAATATTATTCTGTTACTTTCTACTTGAGAAAGTAAAATTTACCGAAAGTAACAGAATAATATTTCAAATTTCTAGCAGGGCAGGTAAAAGATAAATAATTTTTATATTATCTGTCATTCACAAACTTAATTTTCGAGCCACGTATTAATGGCCAAAATTATTGCTTTCACACAACTACTCCGACAAGACCAAATGAAGAATCCAAAAAAAAAAAAAAAATTATACGTGTGCGAATAGCCCGCTCCATAAGACCATAAATAATGAAAACGAATCTATGAATTTTTATATTATTATATTCAAAAACATAATATTTATTATTATTGACCGAAAAATTAAATTCATATTAATTTTTCAACAATTAATATAAAAAAACAGGCGAATAAAATTATTCGCAGTTATCTTAAAGCTAAAAGGAGTTCTCGGCGGTATACCGAGATTTCAATGAAAAATGTCAGGTTTTGTGGTTGTATACCAACATCCTACGTAATTAAGAAATTAGTTATATATGGTTAGCCAATTTGGAAAAAAAGATATTTAGAGATTGAAAAAATTACATGGTCTGATATATCCCATGAACAAAATATTTTAGTCAAGAACCCCTATAACATACCGGCAAGTATCGCAAATTTTATATGTTTAAAGCAGGCTTCAGTTTCTACTTATATATTTTTTTATACATTTAAGATAATAATTACAAATACGACAATTATGGAAATGCCGATTATTTATGTGTTTATAATTAAAGAAAAGAAGTATGTATATATATGGAATAACAAACTTACGTGTTATCCATTTTATTCATTACATTTTCTACATTAAATGTGTACAAGAGGTGGACAGATTCTTTCTACTACGATACCAACCGTGCAAGCACGTTAGTAAGATTTTTGTCATATAATGTATATTTATATCTTAATTGGTTTTATGATATAGAGTAGTTTCATTCGTTGCATGTAAGAGTACCGAATAAAATTGTATTGGTTACACGTATATTTAAAACAATAAACTACAATATACTTCTTCATTCTACATAAAGCATTGTTGTTAATAACAAGTAAAGAAATAGTTTGCATGAGATTGCAGAAAATGATTCAATTTACATAATTGTAACATCATTTGTAATTATTCTGGTAAACCTAAAAATGACTCTAGTCCCAAAAATGTAAAGTCAAACATATTTGACTTGCTGGTATGTCACAGTGGTTCTTTGATACAGTAGGTACTTCATTTGAGGAATACCCAAGGTCATGCAATTTTTTCAGGCATTAGATACATTTTTCTTAAAATTGGCTGATTATCTATGGCTAATATGTTAGTTACGCATAATTGAATAAACCTACAAAATCTGTCACGTTTGAATAAAAACAGGAAAGAACATTCGAGAGCCTCGCCATATAAATTGATCATGATGCGTGACTCACCCGGTATACGATGATATAATTTATACAGTTGAAGTTTAAATAAATAAATAATAGTTTAAAGTGATACATATAGATTATACAAAAATAGAAAAATATCAAGATTTAAGAGCTTCAATTTTGTCGCAATCATGTAAAATTACACTTTTAATACATTTCCTGCCAAACTGGAAATATAATGCATAAATAAAATCTCAGTTTGCATGTATCTTAATAAGGATGAAATGATTTTAGTTCACAGTCGGCATATTAATGGAACGCAGATTAAAAAAACATTATTGCCTTTCAATTATTAATTGCTATGAGCTAGAAGTGCCGTTTTTAACATTTATTTTTATAACTCTGTCTTGCAATAAGAAGCGATAATATAATCTAATTTACTTCCTGACAGCAGAAATTAATGAAATGTCAAGGGTAAGTATGTTTTTTGTATGCACTATAGTATCTTCGATTTTTTTGCAACAAGCTTTACCATCTTGACTATTACTTAAGTACTCACGTAGTTATATAAAAAATGAATTCATAACAGGACAAGGAAAACAAAAACTTAAGTGCCAAAAGAAATAATAGAGAAATGTACTTAAAGTTCGAGAAATACTAAGAAGCAGAAAGTATTATTTTACGGTGATATTACGATCGAGGAATACGTATTTATAAAAAGAATAGTATCGATAAACACTCGTTTTTTGCAAATCAAGTTGTGTTTCAAAATTGTTTTCTAAAACCTTTACAATAGAAATAAAATTAAATATAAATTTATTGTTAAAAAATTAAAGCTGTGTTATATATATTGTAGTATAAAGATATATAGAAATACCCATTTTATAATAATTACTATGTCAACATATACATGTGGATTTCATAATTATATAATGTAGATTAAGTTCTGTATAAAATATATCATTAAGTGCCTATGACAGTTTTCATTTTATACTCGTCCATAATCATCAATTTCATATATAATAATTTGGTAGTTACCGTTAAAAAAATATTTTATTTACATCTATATATTATACACCATCAGGCTTGAAAATCTTAACAATTAAAGTAAGCTTAATTTTATTTTTATTATAGAAGCTTGAAAAAAAACAATTTTGTAGAAAAACTCAATTTGCTAAAGGATGTATATTACTTGCAATGAAATTAATTTTTAATGCAAAACTTTACTTTAGACTTGTACTTTAGACAAGACAGCTTGTATAAAGACAAGTATAATATCATCATTTAAACTTACATTCATAATCGTGCAACATTTATAAAAAAAGTATGATATCTTTACCATCTTTTATCGCTCTTTAACGATCCTTGTATAAAAAAAAACACCTTTGAACAATCATATCACTACATAAAAACAAGATTTATAAATGCAAAAAAAAGTTCGACGATCATGTTAATTCGAGTCAAATACAGAACAATTCGTTATAATCAAGCGACATTCATAAGAATTTCATAATATATTCACCTTCCGGCCCACTTTAGTTTAACCTCTATTATCCTAATTAGTATCTTATATTATACAAACCACTTGCCGAAACTCATATCATTAAAACAATAAGAACATTGACACTTGGAAGAAGTAAAAGGAAATTTGAATGCAATGTAAATTCCAGTGAAAAATAACTATCACCAAGTAATCTAATCTCTGATTCGCCTTTTAATGATCTGTTAACATTACGTTATGTTAAAAAGAGTTACATTGCCGTACTTACATCAGTACGAAAGAACATCACGAACATTTTTCAGAAGTTACGAGATTCAAACGATATTAAATCTATAAGTAAAATGAACTTTACAAACAAAAGACCCTTATAAAAAGAGTATCATAAGGACTAAATGTTCTCTAGGAAGAAACGTTTTGTAAGAGGAGTATTTATAACAAGAGTATAGTATCCCTCTTTAATGCATGATCTCTACATGATCCAGTCATTCCAACGTTACTTTAAATTATAAACATAATTTTCTCACACTCACATCACTATAAAAGAACGTTACCGACACTTGGAGAAGCAGAAATTCCAAAATTTTAAATAAACATAAAACTCAACGGTACAATCCACTCTGACCGATATATACGAGGTCCGAAAACTATAACCGACGAGGTTCGATTTCATTCAAGGGCCGATCGCCGGTCGTCGGCAGTCGAACGTCGACTAGCTAGTCCGCACGTGGTACTCTCGGTAGGAGGTCCGAGGCGAGCTCCTATATGGATTTTCGCCTCCACCTGCGACTGACAGGAGCCGAACCCTCTGAACGCGCATCGCACATGCGCACTACTCCTTGTTAATCGCGGAGCTTATCTCTTGCAGAATTAACTCCTTCAGGTGAAACGAAGCGCGCCCGCGTTCGTGCGCGTCTGTGTATGACTAGTAATAAATGTGTTATAGGTACCTACGTATGTATATAAAGTAAACTACCCGGCTAGATATATACGTTTATATGATATACTATGCGTCGTGTATAAGTCAAGTATAATCGTCAATTCAGTAAATGCATACACTTGCTAGTCAGTATATTTGCATACTAATCGCAAATTGAACTGCATTTATGATTACGTTTAATTTAGTAAAAGTGTACATTAAAGTAGACTTGTGTAATGAATACAAATCTCATATCCGTTTCTGGCAGAAATTATAAAAACTCGTTAAAGAATGTATTATATTAAAGCAAGTGTGTGCATCTAACCTTTAAAAATCAGTATTAATCACTAATACTTTACTAGTAATTACAAATATCTAATATACCCTGAAATTTACAGTACAGAATTTACACACGCACGCACGCACGCACACACACACAGATACAACATTTGATTTATTTTTTATTTAAAATACCTTAATTTATAAAAAAAATAATACAACTATACACTATTAACATTTAAGCGCAACTATGTATTATTATATATTAAAATAAAATTTATAATATTAAAGAACACTTGCATGAGTCGTTAGGAAAGTGTTGTCTTCACGGTATATTTACGCGTCATTTCTTCCGTTGCATCTACTCCAAACTCAGCCTTATTGTAATGTCTGATTTTTACTGGAGTACATTTGTTTTTATCTTCCACTTTTACAAATGTCTCTTTGGTACTTATATTAATTTTGGTTTTTTATGATAGCTTTGGCTTTGACTTACTTTTATAAACCGTGAGCATATCGTCTACCAGTTCATAATGCTGTCAGGAATATATTGCAAGAATCTGCATCAGGGTTTCATGAGCAATATTTGTTCGTCTATTAAAATATTTTTCTCCCAAAAGGAATAGGACTGATTTTTGTTTAATGCATCTAACTTAAATATCCAGGATAAGAAGATAAACAGTTACGCTGTGCCAAACATTTCGGGTTTTCAATATGGATTTCGAAATATCGTTGCTGCATTCTTGTATTAACTTTAACCAATACTTTGTAAGGATTTTTTTCATTATGTCTATACCTGCTACTGAAGCAATGCTTTCACTAACGAGGCTAATTTACTAGCATATATACTAAGATTTAATTTACGATCGCCTCATTTGTTGCGTATCCGTAGAGATAGGTATACTACATAGATAATTTGGAAATTAGAAGGCTTATAAAAAAAATTAATTTTTATATATAT